>CAKNYM010052029.1:279536-303922 GCA_932195095.1 Andricus curvator
TGCAAAAAAAAGTGATGTCTTTTTAAGAAAATTGTTAAATTTGCAACCAAATAGTAAAATTTATAACTAAAAAGATAATATTCAGAAGAAAGTTTTTGCGAATTTGCAAAAATCACGTACATGAGTGAAGGAGCCCCCCCCCCAGGTCCGGTCCCCGATATATTTTGGGGGTAATATTTCGGACTGATGGTTTTGGCCTTATAACATTTGGCTCTATAAGAGACCTGCCCAACTCAGGGAAATTCCCTTCGAAAACACATGTTCCGCTTCCCCTACTCTTTCTCCTAGAGAGCGAAAGAGGTGGTAGACGCATGCGCGTGGTAGGCGCGTACGTCTCAGGGGAGAGATACTCGCAAGCGTTTACCACCACTCCCGCTCTCTAGGAGAAAGAGTGGGGACGCGGAACATGTGTTCCCGAAGGGAATTTTCCCGAATTGGGCAGGTCTGCTTTATAACGCCCTATAGTGTTTGGGACCTTAGATTTGAGCCTGATAATTTATGGTCTTATATTTTTTAGGACTTGGGGCTGAACTTAATTCCTTTGTTGGAATTCCGAATAAGAACCTGGTGTTTGAAACCTTATTTTTGGGCCTGAGATACTTTAGGTCTTGTTTCTGTTAATAATGGTCCTGGGCCAGACGGTTTGGTACGCGTACGGTTCGGAATATACTCCTCCACCTTCTTGCTTTCACCTTTCTTAGCCAACGGAAGCACCAAGTCTGTCATCCATTCCTCAGGGCATAGGGCACCCTTCTCCTTTCCAAACCTTGTTACAGACCTGTTGCCTTATTTCTTATCAGCCTTGCTATGGCCCTATTCACCTCCTTTCTGCCAATACCATTATCCCCCCCCCCCCTATTGCCCTCCTCTTTTCATATAAAAATAACTAACATAACTAAAATACCTGGGTCCACTCTTCCATCTCGATTTCATTGTTAATGTCCTACTACCCTCATCTTTTTCTATTGATCCCTTAACGCCTTTACACCTCTTCCATATATCTCTTCTTCTCCAACTGCCTATTTTCGTTTAACAGTATCTCGTGTGTTATCCTTATTCTATTGTATTTCTGCTTCTCTTTACTCTCCTTACATTCTACGTCCCACTATCCTCTCCTTACTCCTTTCCTCTCTCCTCTTGGCCTTACCTCTCCTCTTCTGCTCTCTGTTACTTTCTTCACTTTTTCAAGGCGCATGTTCACATCTTCCTCTCCCGAGCCCCTGATTTTCTCGTTCACCACTCTTTCCCTTTTACTTCCGTTTAATCCATTTTCTTCCTTCATTCTTTCTTCTGGCAATATGTAATCTTCTTGGTTTATAAACGTCACTTCCCCTTTTTCATCTCCCTACATATTACCTTTGCATTTCAAATTAACATAGAAAAACAATACAACCAAATAAAGACTTTCTTACACTAATAAACCCCAACGGAGACAACTTTGGAATTTTTGGAGATTAGGCCACTTATCGACTACGAAATTATAAAAATAACAATAATTATAAAAATAATAAAAAATTGGTTTCAATTTTATGTTCTCAATTTTGCGGATAAAACAGTTTGAAATCTATTTACATTATATATAGTCTGCAGTGACCATAAAAAAAACGCATTCGATTTTCTGAGGAGCGAAAGGCAAATAAGGGGTCATCCATAAACTACGTTACTGATTTTGGATTTGTTCTATAGTCAGTAGAATTTTCGACCACAGAGAAGGTTTTAGAAAAATAGTTAAATATGTAACAAAATAATTAAATTTTCAACAAAATAACTATTAAACCTACAAAGATAAATTTTCACCAAGAATGAAATTTGTAATCAAGAGAGTTGAATTTTCAACAAAATAGTTGCATTTTCAACTAAAAAATCCTCAACCAAAATTATGATTTTTCAAAAAAGGAGATTAATTTTCTGTTCAAAAAGGCGAATTGGTAACAAAATACATGAATTTTGCACAAAACAGTTGAATCTTCCACCCGACACTATGAATTTTCAACAAAAGTGAATTTCCTACCAATTAACGAATTTATTCAATGAACAGTTGAATTTTCTACTATAATAGTTGAATTTTTAACCAAATAGTTGCATTTTCAACAACAAAAAATAATATTTTCAACCAAAAATGGAATAGTTACATTTTCAATAAAAAACCTAATTTTTTACCAGTTAAATTGAATAAAAAAGAGAAATTTTCAATAAAATAGTTGAATCGACAGCCAATAAGATCAACTTAAAAAAAAATAATTTTCTACACAAAAAGACGAATTTGCAAAAAAATAAATGAATTTTATACAAAAAACTTGAGATTTTCACGCAACACTATGGATTTTCAACAAAAAAGTTCATTTTTACACAAAAAGTTAATTTATGAAATAAATAGTTTAATTTTCAACACAATAGTTGCATTTTCTAACAAAATAGTTGAATTTGCAACAAAAAAAGATAGATTTTTCACCAAAAAAGATCAGTTTTCAACCAAAAATGGAATAGTTACATTTTCAGTTTGAAAGAATGAATTTTCAACCAAAAATTAATTTTAATTCCGTTGAATAGAATCAAGAAAAAAAACGAGTTTTTACCAAAATAGTTGAATCCACAGTCAAAAAGAAAAGTTTTCAAAAAATAAGATTAATTTTCTACCCAAAATGTTAAGTTTTTAAATGAATAGTTTAATTCTTATCCATATACTTGAATTATTTACAAAAACAGTTGGATTTTCACAAAAAAAAAAGAATTTTCAAACCAAATAGTTGCATTTTTTACCAAAAAAAGATGATATATGCGAAGATATGAATTTTAAAACAGAAAAGACGTATTGTCTAGAAAACAATTGAATTTTCAACCGAAAAATAGAAATTTTTCAGCAACAAGGTTGATTTCTATAACTATATACATTACCTTTCTACGAAATTGTTGAATTTTCAAGCCAAAAAGACGAATTTTCTATAAAGCAGTTCAATTTTCAATCCGAAAAGATAAATTCTCAATGAAACCTGTAATACTTGATATAATTCTTGACACTTTTAAAATAAAAACAGTTGAATTCAACAAAAAAAGATGAATTTTCAACAAAATAGTTCAATCCTAAAAAAAAACATGAATTTTCAACCAAATAGTTGAATTTTCAGATAGAAAAGATGAATTCTCAACGAAAAGTATAATTGGTGATATTTTAACCAGAAAAAATTGTAATTTAAATCAAAAACAGTTGAATGTAATAAAAAATATGAATTTAACAAAATATGTAAAGTTTGAACTAAAGAGATGAATTTTTAACTAAGAAGATTAATTTTCTACTATAAAAAAAAACGAATTTTCTACTAAAAACACACACATTTTCAACAGAATACATGACTTTCCAACTGAAGAATTAGGATACATTTTTCATCGAATAGTTGAATTTTCAACTAAAAAAGATACATTCTCAACTAAAAATGTAATATTTGAGTTTTCAATTGAAAAAAAGGTTATTTTCAACCAAAAAAGAACCGAATTTTCAACGAAATAGTTAAATTTTTCACCAAAAAGATGAATCTTCAACCAAAAAGATAAATTTTTAACAAAGCTTCAAACATCCAAATTAAAAAAATGTAAAATCATGTAGTTTTATGTAATACCTTGTAGATTTTCACAACAAAGTAGAAACAAATATTAATCAAAAGCTATACAAATTTTTGAATTGTAGAAACTTATACTTTATTGTTAATTTTTTTTTAACTTTTCTGCTAGAAAAGACAAGAAAAAATTAGCTATTTGTATTCAACTACAATTTTTTGTTAAAGCATGTGCTTTTTTGTAAAAAAATTTACAAAATTTAAAAAAAAATGCAGTTGAATACAAATAGCTAATTTTTTCTTGTATTTTCTTGTAGAAAAGTAAACAAAAAATAACAATAAAGTATAAGTTTCTACAATTCAAAAATTTGTATAAGTTTTGATTAATATTTGTTTTTACTTTGTTGTAAAAATCTACAACGTATTACAGAAAACTACAGGATTTTACATTTTTTTAATTTGGGCGTTTGAAGTCAAAAAAACACTTTTAATTTTACGTAAATTATTGTAGAAAATTACAAATCGTTACAAAAAAATACAAGATTTCACAAAAGTTGAAATATTGGGAAACTGTACTTAAAATTTTGTTGCATACCCTAGTAGTTTATTCTATAAACGTACAAATTTAAACAAAAAAATATACATTTTTACAACCAATGCTTTTTAGAAACAGCATCAACGTTTCGGTTCAAAATGAAGCATGTTACAGATTTTAACGTTAAAAATAGACATTTTTCAATTTGGAAGCCTTAGGAGTTAAACAAATGTAAACGTTCGATTGAAACTTCATAAACTATTGTTAATTTTAAAATAATTTCAAATTAATAATTATATAATATTGTTTCAATCCAAAATAAATTTTACAAATTTTTATAAAATTTGAAATTTTACTTTTCATTAAAAATGAGAAATTATAAATCAAATATTAAAAACTAAACAGGTTTAAGCTGAATTATTTAAAATAGGAAGCCTTGAATCGTTAATATTTCAGAGTGTTAAATTTAAATTCTGAACGTTACCATTTTAATGGTTCTATTTAACAAATGTTTAATATGGACGTGAAATCATTGAATTTTGATGCATAAATAATAAATTAACAATTATCAATTTGGAAAAAATTCGAGTTAGTTTAAGAGATATTTAAAAGTTTTGAGAAGATCAAAACTTAATTTAAAACTGGAAAAGATTTCGAAAAATAAAAAAACTAAATTTAGATTTGTGAAGATTTCGGAATAAAATTTTTAAGCTTTTTAAGGATCTTGAAAGGCTTTAAGAAAATGAAAAAAAATCCTCGAAAAAATCTTAAGTTTGCTGGGAAATTTTTAAAAGTTTTTTTATTTTGAAAAATTAATCTTATGAGAATATTTAAAAAGATTTTCAGAAAATTTTGTTGAATAACAAATGACAATCGGACAATTATTATTTTGGAAAAAAATCGAGTGAGTTTAAAATATATTCGGAAGTTCTGAGAAGATTCCAAAATTTATAAGCTTTTTAAGCATTTTGTAAGGTTTTAAATTAATAAAAATTTTGTATCAAAATTCCTAGCAAAACTAACAATAATTTGTTCTTAAATTAATTTTAAAAGAATATTTAATAAGATTTCCAAAATTTTCAAAAAAG
The DNA here is from genome assembly GCA_932195095.1 of Andricus curvator. Taxonomy (NCBI): domain Eukaryota; kingdom Metazoa; phylum Arthropoda; class Insecta; order Hymenoptera; family Cynipidae; genus Andricus; species Andricus curvator. Next base: position 284,711 of record CAKNYM010052029.1, read on the forward strand.
AATCTGGATGATTTTAAGGTAATTTTTTTACTTTTGTAGGATTTTCAAAAAATTCTAGGAAAAATTCGAGTTCCAAGATAATAAAATTATTATTAAATTCCTGGAAAATTTTTTAAAGATTTTTTTAAAACAAATTTTGAAGAGAATATTTAAAAAGGTTTCAAAACAAATTTTAATGTATAAATTAATGTTTTTAGCTTAAATTGCTTAAAATTATATAATTTAACAAATTTATCAATTTTTGTATTCATTCTTCAAGTCATAGCATTGAAAGTGATAGCGTGGATTTCTATTTTTTTTTTATATTTTAACTATATAATGTATGAAAGTTAAAAATTAAAATTCTGCATTTTAGCGACTTTTGATATAAAAAATTTCAATTGAAAAGTTTTAAAAGCTTTCATTTTATACGCGAAAATTATTGAACGTTTTAATTAGCAATTTTTTAAGCTTTCATTTTAGAAGTTTAAAAGTCAAAAGTATACTATATACTTATTACAAATTTGAAAATCCTGCGAAAGTAAAAAAATTACATTAAAATCATCCAGATTCTTTTTTGAAATCTTATTAAATATTATTTTAAAATTAATTGAAAAACAAATTATTCTACCATTCCTTTAAAGTTTAAACATAGAAGATTTTTTTGTAGAAGCGATTATCTACACATATTAATTTAAAATAATTTAAGTTATAAATATTTGTCATCCTAGGTCGAAAAAGAAGAACTTTTTGGGTGCAAAACCTGTAAATTCCTGTATACTCTTGTAGTTGTAAATTCTTGTCGAAAATTAAAACTAGACTAAAATACAACAATGAAAAAAAATTCAAAAACAGTACAAACTCCGTCTCAATAATAGAAAAAAGTTGTACTTTCCTGTAATTTTGGTTGTAATTGATTGTATTTTTTGTAAAAAATTTTCCACCAGAGATGGGATTGTAGCAAGCAGATTTTTTAAAAGGACTTTTAAACAATGTTTGGAGGTGGACTATCGTGTTTGAATTTGGTCTTTGCAAAAGCTTACAATTTCTGTAAGTGAAGAGTAGATCGTAAAAGTGAGCGATGGTCTATTCCGCCCTGGGTACCTGTGAACGGTTCCCCCACTACACGGCTTCCCCTCACTCAGCCGAAGTGCTGCCGTCAATCCTGGTCAGCGGTAGTCTTTTGTACCTAATGAGGACTAAAATGCGGAATTTAATTTTTTTTTTTAATTTTGCACTTGGTAATTTATAAATATAATATTCGAAATCTGCGAATTATAGCGATTCCAACGATATGTTATTTGACCTAAAAAGTTGAAAATTAAAGAATAAATGTTTAAGTTTATGTGAAATTTTATGGACAATTTTTCAGTATATTTTTATCAAATACACTGCAGTAGCTTTAGTTTCTTGATGCAATAATTTATTTAACTTGGGAAATACCGGAAGCTAAAATTTGGCCAGATTTGAAAACTTATTACCTCAAATCATCAATTTGGTTTATTTATCAAACAATCGCATTTCTCAAAATTATCCTCAAATAATTTTACACTCCCAACACAAAAGTATGAATAGTGTCATTCCTAGCTTAATTTGGAAACTGATTAACAAACATAATTTTTTTACTGCTTAACCAATTTGTTTATGAAAGTTAATTGAAAATACTAATTTAACACATAAAAAGCAAAATATAAAGGATTTTTGCGGAGTCAATCTCCAAAGTGTCGCTTTTCAAATCCAATTTCAGAAATTCTGAAAAGGGACCAAAACAGAAAATTGCATTTGTTTGAGTGTCGAAAAATATTCTTAAACTGAATTCCGCAAATTTTGAATTATTCTTCCTTTCAAAAATAATATGTTTGATATTACCGGCTCCAGACGTTTTACCACTGGCAATTCTGTTTTATTTTCATTAACTTAAGCCTCAACCAAAACAGACTAATTTTCAAAAAAAAAAAAAAAAAAAAAAAAAAAACTTTCAAAACAGAGTTGAATTTTTAACCAAGCAAGATTTTTCAGTCAATAAAGAAAAAAAATCAGCCAAAATGTTGAATTTTCAATCCAAAAAGACGAATTTCCTGCAAAACAGTTTAGTGTTCAACCAAAAGATATAAATTTTTAACAAAAAAGTTTAACTTTCAACATAAAAATATGAATTTTCTACCAAAATAATTGAATTTTAAACTAAAAAAGATAAATTATCAAGCAAAAATGGAATAGTTACATTTGCAGTTCAAAAATCTATTTTTAACTAAATGAAAATGAATTCTCAACATAACAATAAAACTTTCAACCAAAGAAATGAATTTTGTGCTAAAATAATGAGTCTTCAAACACAAAAATGTATTTTTTACAAAAATAATTTTGTAAGCAAGCAGTTGAATTTTAAACTGGAAAGATTCATTTTCTAGCCAAAAAGATTAATTTTTAACAAAACAAATGAATTTTCACAAACATATTTAAAATTAAGGAATTTTCAACAACAAAAAAATGAATTTTCAACAACACATGGCATAGTTGAATTTTCGGTTCAAAAAATTAATTTTCAATACAAAAAAAAACGTAATTTTCATTAAAAACTGAAAAACTGTTTAGTCAATCATTAATTTGGAAAAAATTCGAGTAAGTTTAAGATATAATTAGAAGTTTTAAAAAGATTCCAGAATTATTAAAAACTTGAAAATATTTCAAGACATTTGAAACAAAACGTAGATTTTTGAAGATTCTGAACACAACATTTAGAAGCTTTCTTAGCATTTTGAAAGGTTTCAAAAGAATACAAAAATTTTATCCAAATTCTTAGGAAAACTAAAAATTAATTTTTTGTTTGTTTTGAAAAATTATTTTTAAAAAATATTTTAAAACATTTACAAAATTTGCAAAAAAGAATGCGGAAGATTTTGAAGCAATTTGTTTAATTTTGCCCGATTTTCAAAACATTGTTGGAAAAATTCGAGTTCCAAGATAATAACAAAATTTGCATTAGATTTCTGGAACATTTAAAAATGTTTTTTTTTAAACAAATTTTCAAGAGTATATTTAAAAAGATTTGAGAACAAATTTTGATGCATAAATTAATGTTTCTATCTTAAAATTGCTTAAAATTATATAATTCTGAAAATTTATACATTTTTTGATTTATTCTTTAATTCAAAATTTTGGCTGAGATTTTTTTTGTTTATTGACTGAAAAATCTTTCTTGGTTAAAAATTCAACTCTTTTTTGAAAATTCCTTTTTTTTTGGTTTGGAAGTTAGTCTGTTTTGGTTGAGGCTGTTAATAAAAAAAAAAAAGAAGTGCCAGTAGTAAATCGTCTGGAGCCGGTAATATAAAACATATTATTTTTGAAAGGAAGAATAATTATTTTTAAAATTTGCCAAATTCAGTTTTTAAATTTTTTTCGACACTTAAGAAAATGCAATTTTCTGTTTTGATCCCTGTTCAAAATTTCTAAAGTTCGATTTGCAAAACGACACTTTTGAGATTGACTCCACAAAAAACCAAATTGGTTAGCAGTAAAAAAAATTATGATATTTGTTAATCAGTTTCCAAATTAAGCTAGGAATGACACTATTCATACTTTTGTATTGGGAGTGAAAAATTATTTGAGGATAATTTTGAAAAATGCGATTGTTTGAGAAATAAACCAAATTGATGATTTTAGTTAATAAGTTTACAAATCTGGCGAAATTTTAGCTTCCGGTATTTCTCAAGTTGAATAAATTATTGCATCAAGAAACTAAAGCTACTGCAGTGGATTTGATAAAAATAGACTAAAAAATTGTCCATAAAATTTCACATAAACTTAAACATTTATTCTTTAATTTTGAACTTTTTAAGTCAAATAACGTATCGTTGGAATCTTCATAATTCGCAGATTTCAAATATTATATTTATAAATTACCAGGTGCTAAATTTAAAAAATTTATATTCCGCATTTTAGTCCTCATTAGGTACAAAGGACTCGCGCTGACCAGGATTGACGGCAGCACTTCGGCTGAGCGAGGGACGAGTGGATTCAGACAGGACGGCACATGGACGGAGCCTACCTCCCACCACTTCCGAACCACTGGCACTCGGACCGAGCGTCAGTGCCAGAGATGTGAAATAGTTGGCGCGCTTATTTAAAAAAACAGCTAATATAATTTTATAACCTTTTTCTTGATTCTTTTATCGAAAAATTATCTTGGTGTATAACCAGGGCTCGGAACGGGTTACTTTTTAGCAACGTAGTTACTTTTTTGATCCACGGTCACTAAAAAGTTACTTGTTTTATGAAAAGGTTACTTTTGGTTACATTTTTGACCGAAAATAACGAAATGAATTAATTCATTAATCGCATTATTTAAAAACTCGTGAAAAATGTATAAATTCAAATTTTTCCAGTAAATTTGGCACTTTAGAGCCTGGAAAATTAGGGAATAACAATGAAATAATAATTATTTCGTATGTGAAATGTATAAAAAGGGCTATCAATTGAATTATTATGAATCCTGATAAAAATTGCAACTTAGCTAAAATTGCTAATTTTTAATTAAAAATGTAAACCTTTTTTGTTAAAATATCGAACTATGTATTATATTTTTTAATGATTTATCTTCTTTGGTTGAAATTCGGTTAAAAGTTGAAGAATTTTTGTTAAAACTTTATTTTTTTGTTGAAAATTCATCATTTTAGTTAAAAATTCGTATTTTTTTAGTTCATTTGAAATGAGAAATTATAAATCAAATATTAAAAACTAAACAATTTTAAACTGAATTGTTTGAAATAGAAAGCCTTGAATCATTAATATTTCAGTGTGTTAAATTTAAACTGTGAACGGTACAATTTCAATTTTGAAATTTTGAAAAGATCCAATCTTAATTTAAAACTGGAAAAGAGTTCGAAAAATAAAAAACTAAATTTAGATTTTTGAAGATTTCGAAATAAAATTTTGAAGCTTTTTAAGGGTCTTTAAAGATTTTAAGAGAATAAAATACTTCTTAAGTTTGCTGAGAAGATTTAACATGATTTTTTATTTTGAAAAATTATTATTAAGAACAAAATGAAAAAAGATTGAAAAAATTTTCTGATTAATAAATAAATTGATCAATTATTAATTTGGAAAATAATGGAGTAAGTTTAAAATATATTGAGAAGTTTTGAAAATATTCCAAAATTGTTTTTATACCATTAAGCTAGAGTAAAAAAAAAAGTTAAAAAAAAAAAAAGTTGAAACGTGAAAAAAACTTAAAAACATTAAAACAGAATGCAAATGTTTGAAAATTCGGAAAACGAAATTTATAAGCTTTTTAAGCATTTTGAAAGGTTTTACATGAATAAAAAATTCGTATCAAAATTTCTAGAAAAACTAACATTATATTTTTTTAGTTATGTTTGAAAGAATATTTAATAAAATTTTCAAAAAAGAATCAGGATGATTTTAAGGTAATTTTTTTTTTTACTTTTGCAGGATTTTAAAAAAATTGTAGGAAAAATTAGAGTTGCTTAAAATGATATAATTTTGAAAATTTATAAGTTTTTTGATTAATTCTTTAATTCACAGCATTCAAAATGATAGCGTGGATTTCTGTTTTTCAATAATAGAGAAAACTTGTACTTTCCTCTAATTTTGATTGTAATTTATTGTATTTATTTGTAGATTGCGTAAAAATAGTTTTAGGTTTCTGTACTTTTTTGTAAAACGTTTTCCACCAGGGAAATTAATCTTCTTGATTGAAAATCACTCTTTTGTTTGAAACTCACATCATTTTATTTGAAAATTCATCTATTTGGTTAGAAATGTACTTATTTTGTTAAAAATTTGTCTTTTTCAGTTGAAGATTCCCCTGTCTTCATAGAAAACCCCACTATTTGGTTGACAGATAACTTATTTGTCAAAAGCCCATATTCACTAGTTTAAAATTCAACTATTTTGTAAAAATTGATCTTTTTGGCTTAAAAACTCAACAATTTGGTTGAAAAATAACCTATTTTGTTGAAAAATCGTCTTTTTTCATTTTTCTCTTAATACTAATTTTTCAAAATAAAAAATCATTTTAAATCTTCTCAGCGAACTCAAAAATTATTTTATTCTCTTAAAATCTTTAAAGATCCTTAAAAAGCTTCAAAATTGTATTTCGAAATCTTCAAAAATCTAAATTTAGTTTTTTATTTTTCGAACTCTTTTCCAGTTTTAAATTAAGATTGGATCTTTTCAAAATTTCAAAAGTAAAATTGTACCGTTCAAGGTTTAAATTTAACACAGTGAAATATTAATGATTCAAGGCTTTCTATTTCAAATAATTCAGTTTTAAATTGTTTAGTTTTTAATATTTGATTTATAATTGCTCATTTCAAATGAACCAAAAAATACGAATTTTCAACTAAAATGATGAATTTTCAACAAAAAAATAAAGTTTTAACAAAAATTCTTCAACTTTTAACCGAATTTCAACCAAAGAAGATAAAACCTCATTGAAAAATATAATACATAGTTCGATATTTCAACAAAAAATGTTTAAATTTTTGATTAAAAACTAGCAATTTTAGCTAAATTGCCATTTTTATTAGGATTCATAATAATTCAATTGATAGCCCTTTTTATACATTTTACATACGAACTAATTATTATTTCATTGTTATTCCCTTATTTTCCCGGCTCTAAAGCGCCAAATTTACTGGAAAAACTTGAATTTTTAGATCTTTCACAAGTTTTTAAATAATACGATTAATAAATTAATTCATTTCGTTATTTTCGGGCAAAAAATGTAACCAAAAGTAACCTTTTCATAAAACAAGTAACTTTTTAGTAAGCGTGAATCAAAAAAGTAACTAAGTTACTAAAAAGTAACCCGTTCCGAGCTCTGGTTATACTCCAAGATAATTTTTCGATAAAAGAATCAAGAAAAAAGTTATAAAATTATATTAGCTGTTTTTTTAAATAAGCGCGCCAACTATTTGACATCTCTGGCACTGACGCTCGGTCCGAGTGCCAGTGGTTCGGAAGTGGTGGGAGGTAGGCTCCGCTCATGTGCCGTGCTGTCTGAATCCACTCGTAGTGAGGAGAAGCCGTGTAGTGGGGGAACCGTTCGCAGGTACCCAGGGCGAAATTGTCATCTGCCCACCTGTGAACGGTTCCCCCACTACACAGCTTCCCCTCACTCAGCCGAACTGCTGCCGCCGATCCTAGTCAGTGGAAGTCCTTTGTACATAATGAGCACTAAAATGCGGAATATAACATTTTTTAAATTCAGCACTTGGTACTTTAAAAATAAAAAATTCGAAATCTGCGAATTATAACGACTCCATCGATATGCTATTTGACTTAAAATGTGGAAAATCAAAGAATGTTCAAGTTTATATGAAATTTTATGGAAAATTTTCGATTATATTTCATTCTAATCCACTGCAGTAGCTTTAATTTATAGGAACAATATTTTAGTCAACTTAAGAAATTCCGGAAGCTTATATTTGACCAGATTTGAAAATTTATTAACTAATATTATAAATTTGGTTAATTTCTCAAACAATTGCATTTGTCAAAATTATCCTCGCATAATTTTGGATGAAATAAAGAAACGAGGTTCAAAATAACTTGTAGACTACAATTCTTGAACGATTTTGGATTTCTTTTTTTCAACAAATTAAGCATTTAGTTTCAAAGAGGTACATGTTGTCCGATTTTAAAATTTTTGTTTGTTTAAACATTTATGGTAATGCAAATAACGAAAAATAGTCGATTTTTTGGTTTTCTTTTTTATTTCTGTGGAAAATTTTGTCCTATATTCAGCATCGCTGGACTGGATGCGTAGGGGTGTTTGAAAGCAAACAAATTATTATCTGGTGAAGTTAATTGTTATAAATAAATTGAATTAACACTCTACATTATGGATTTTTCACCTTTAATGTACATTTTTGAGTTAAAATTACTTGCTTTTATTAATAGAATGATACTTAATCATATTAATTTGTCATTCAATATTTTTTATTAATTTTATAAACAACTCACATAAACAAATTCCCAGTGTGTACATTTGAAGGCAGAAAGAAATCTTTTTTTTATTTTTATTTTCCTTAAATAATGTCATCAGTGATGTTTAGTGATGAAAACTTCTCATCAGATATTTTTAAATAATTTTCTAACTAATTCTATAAACAAATGCCTAGTGCCAACGTTTAATTTAATTGATTTTAATTCTTTTTAATTATGTCGCCAATGATGTTTATTTATGAAATTTTTTTATTTACTATTTTTCCGTTAATTTTGTAAACCAATTCTTTAAACAAATGCCGATTGTAGACATATTGAAAGGTTCCAAAAGAATAAAAAATTTTTATCAAAATTCCTAGAATAACTAAAGTGAATTTTTTTTTTGAAAAATTAATTTTTAAAAATTTACGAAATTTAAAAATAGAAGCTGCAAGATTTTAAGGAAATTTCTAAAGTTTTTTCAGGATTTTCAAAAAATGGTAAGAAATATTCGAATTCCAAGATAAAAACATAATTTTCATTAGATTCCTGGACATTTTTTAAATTATTTTTTTTCTCAAAAATTGTTAGGAGAATTTTCAAAAAGTTTTCAGAACAAATTTTGACGTATAAAATAATGTTTTTAGCGTAAAATCTATCGAAATTATATATTCTGAAAAAATGTATCCTCAAATTATATATTTTTCATAAAGTAATTCACCTTCGCTCAAAAAGATCAATTTTCCACCAAAAATTAAATAGGTAATTTTTTAGTGAAAAATATAATTCAAACCAAGAAGAAAAACACATTTTCAACAAAATAATTAAATTTTCAAACAAAAAACAGCGATTTTTCAATAAACTAGTTAAATTTTCAACCAAAGAGATGAATTTTCGTCTAAAATTATATATCTCCAGCCAAACATATTTAATGAATTTCTAACAAAATTTTTTAATTTTCTACAAATTAGATTAATTTTTAATCAACGAAGATGAATTCTAAACAAAAATTGTAATAGTAAATATTTTACCCAAAAAGGATCTGAATTTTGAATCAAAAAGATTTGAATTCTACCAAAGAAGATAAATTTTCAACAAAGTAGTTGAATCTTTAACCAAAAAGTCGAATTTTCAACAAAACAGTTGACTTTTTAAACAAAAAGGATACTTTCCAACCAAATTGTTTAGTATTCAAACAAAAACATGAATTTTTAACCAAGAAAATTAATTTTTCAGCGAAAAAGACAAAGTTTTAATAAAATACATGAATTTTCAACCAAATAGTTGAATATTCACATATTTTCAATTGTTTCTAATATGCAAAAAAATTATGTATCTTATATGAATTTTATATAATTTATTAATTATATATTATTTTTCAATAATTTTTTTAATATTTCTAGTGCAAAAATTTTTACAATAAAGTACGAAAAAACTAAAACCATTTTTCCAGGAAAGTGCGACTTTTTTCTTTTATTCGAACGAATTTTTTACTTTTTTGTTGTATATTATTGTACCAATATTTGTCATCCTAGGTTGAAAAAAAACTTTTTGTCCGAAAATAAAAATTGAACAATTGAGAAAGAATTGATCACGGTCATTGAACTTAAAAGTTTCGAACTCTTGAGGATAAATTTTTTCAGATTATATAATTTTGATCGATTTTAAGCGAAAAACATTAATTTGCACGTCAAAATTTGTTCTGAAAACTTGTTGAAAATTCTCCTAACAATTTTTGAGAAAAAAAAAAACCAATTAAAAATTTTCCAGGAATCTAATGATTCTCTTTTTAAAATTTAGTAAATTTTTCCAAATTAATTTTTCAAACAAAAAATCATTTTAGTGATTCTAGGAATTTTGATAACAATTTTTTATTCTTTTGAAACCTTTCAAAATGCTTTCAAATTATTTTGGAATCTTTTAAAAACTTCTGAACCCATCTTAAACTTACTCGAATTTGCTTCAAGTTATATGGTCATTACTGTTCCACGATGTAAAGATAATGAACGAATTTTAAGCAAATTTTCACACACAAAAATCACTGTAAGCGTCTACATTCGGCACTTGTTTATAAAATTGGTTTACAAAATTAACAAAAAAATGGTGAATAAAAAAAATTAATGAATAAACATCATTGGCGACATAATTAAAAAAATTAAATTAATTAAATTAAACATTGGCACTAGGCATTTGTTTATAGAATTAGTTAGAAAATTATTTTAAAATATATGATGAAAATAAAAATAAAAAAAGATTTCTTTATGCCTTCAAATGTATACACTGGGCATTTGTTTATATAATTTTTTTGTGAAATTCATAAAAAAATACCGGATTACAAATTTTCATCATTCAACAAAACGAACAACATAATTTCAAAAATATTAAGAGAAAAGACTATTTCTCCTTGTCTTTAAATGCCCACACTGGGAATTTGTTTATGTAAATTGTTTATAAAATTAATAAAAAATATCGACTGACAAATTCATATGATCAAGTATCATTCAATTAATAAAAGAAAGTAATTTTAACTCAGAAATGTACATTAAAGGTGAAAAATCCATGATGTAGTGTTAATTCAATTGATTTATAACAATTAACTTTAACAGATAATAATTTGTTTGTTTTCAAACACCCCTACGCATCCTGTCCAGCGATGCTAAACATAGGGCAACATTTTCCACAGAAATAAAAAAGAAAACGAAAAAATCGACTATTTTTCGTTATTTGCATTACCATAAATGTTTAAACAAACAAAAATTTAAAAATCGGGCCACATGTATCTCTTCGAAACTAAATGCTCAATTTGTTAAAAAAAGAAATCCAAAATCGTTCAAGAATTGTAGTCTACAAGTTATTTTGAACCTCGTTTCTTTATTTCATGCAAAATTATGCAAGGATAATTTTTACAAATGCAATTGTTTGAGAAATTAACCAAATTTATGATGCTAGTTAATGAATTTTCAAATCTGGTCAAATTTTAGCTTCCGGAATTTCTTAAGTTGAGTAAAATATTGTTCCTATAAATTAAAGCTACTGCAGTGGATTAGAATAAAATATAATCAAAAATTTTCCATACAATTTCATATAAACTTGAACATTCTTTGATTTTTGAAACTTCAAGTCAAATAACATATCGTCGGAATCGTTATAATTCGCAGATTTCAAATATTTCATTTGTAAATTACCAAGTGCTGAATTTAAAAAATGTTATATTTCGCATTTTAGTGCTCATTATGTACAAAGGACTCCCGCTAACTAGGATCGGCGGCAGAAGTTCGGCTGAGTGAGGGGAAGCCGTGTAGTGGGGGAACCGTTGGCAGGTCCCCGGGCGGAATTGACCATCACCCTAATTATATTTTTATATTGATCTGGGTTTCCAAAAAATGACATCTGCAACTTTTGGGAAAAATATTCGTCAAATTTCAGAGATATATATTATTAGGGCTTTATTATTTTTTTAAATTTATTTATTAGTGTTTCAAAATAGTCGAAAACAGTGAGATTAGAACTTTTTAGGCAACTGTAGTGTCTGCTTAGTAATGCTTTTATATGCATTCTAAGAACCAAAAAAACAACATATTCAAAGTTCAAATTAAAAAGTGGATAACTTGTTGGTTGAAATCTCAAATAAAGAAAAAGTTCATTTTGCCCATGTTATTTCCATAAGAACTTTAAAGACGTTGGGCAATCTCTGAATATTTTTTAAAAATCTTGTTTGAAAAATTTGCAAGAAAATTGTTTTGATTGTCCGAAATGGTAATTTCTCGAGGCAATGAGTATGATAAATTATTTCCACTGTGTCTACCTGACCGGAAATTCGGGAAAACCACGTAATGACCGAGAATTTGGTTCAGTCATTGGGAATTTTCTATTAAATATGATAATATACAAATTAAAATTGATTTCATATATCTAATTCTGAGTTGGGATAGAGAATTTCAGTAAAGAAATATAATTTTGAATTGAGGACAGGCAATTTTCGAAAAGAGTTGCAATTTTTACTTCGGGACAGGGAATTTTCTAGAAGAATTATAATTATAATTTTAGGTTCATTTTATAAACAGGACATTTCGTTAATATGGATCATAATTTCCAATTTAGAACAGGAAGTTTACGTAAAGAATTATAATCTGACTTAGAACAGAGAATTTTTTACATGGATTGGGAATTTTTGAAAAAAACTTTAATTCTGATTTAGAAAAAGGGAATTGAAAAAAATCTTGTTTCAAATCAGAATTCGTCACAATTAGAAACTTTCCTCTTCCAAATTTAGGAAAAACGGAGTTACTATATTTCTAAATTATAATAGAAAATTGTTTAAATAAATGTAATTCTGACATGGAACAGGGAATTTTTGAAATTAATTTTATTGTGTACTGGCAAAGGGAATTTTCCCAAAGAATTTTAATTCTAAGTGTTTTGACGGGGAATACATAAGTGGAGTATAGAAAAGAATGATAATTTTGTTGTTGGAACAAGGAATTTCGTAAAAAAACTTTATTTTGTCTTGGAATCGGTAATTTTTGAAATAGAATGGGAATTTTTGAAAAGAATCCTAATTACAATTTAGAAGAAGGACCTTTAAAAAATTCCCAGTTCGAAATCAGAATTCCTCAAATTTTGAAACTTCCCTCTTCCAAATTTTGGCAGAAGGGAGTTACTATATTTCTGAATTATAATACAAGATTTTGTTCAAAAAAATAATTCTGACATGGAACAGAGAATTTTTTCAATTAATTTAATTGTGACTTCGTGTATGAAATTTCCTAACGGAATTATAATTTTAAATTAGAATTATATTGTTGACTTTAAAACAGGGACTTTCGTCAAGAATTTTAATTTTGTCTTGGAACAGGAAATTTTTGACGTGGAACGGGAAATTTTGGAAAATAATTTTAAGTATGATTTATGAAAATAGGATTTACAAAAACATTCCGCTCCAAGAATTCTTTAAATTTTGCAAATTATTTGTTCCAAATCCAAACTTGTTTGAATCAACAGTTCTTTTTTTTTAATACAAATTTTCCAGGATTTGAAAATGTCTTCTTCCAAATTAAAAAAAGGGATTTACTATATTTCTGAATTATAATAGAGAATTTTGTACATAAGTATAATTCTGACTTGCAGCAGGAAATTTTTTGAACCAAAAATAATTGTGACTTGGAGCAAGGAATTTCCGTAAACAATTATAATTTTCATTTTGGAACAGGGAATTTTCGTAAAAAATTTTAATCACCAGTCTTATGAATAATACCATATGAGTTATCATTAACACCATATGGAATTTTTCAAAATGTTTAGAAATCCATTGAAATCTTCAAAAATTGTTTGAAACCATTCAAATCTTCTGAACTCTTTTAAATTGGCGGGATTTAAGCTTTTTTTATTTGAATGTTTTTTTCAAAATCACTTTTTACACTTCATTCTGAAAGAGAACGTGAATCTTTGCAATATTTTTACATTGTGATGTTAATGTAAAAAAAATTCTCAGATGACGCAGCAAAGTAAATTCGAAAGGATTTACTGGAATTAAAGGTAAATTTAATGTTACTTCTACTGAATAATCCTTCAATAGAAGTAACTTTGACTAAATTCAACGTGAATTTAAGAAAAATTATTTGAATTCAAGGTCAATTGAAGTGAACCGAACTGAATAATGAAGAATTCTTACTATTTCGAATTCAAGATAAAAGTGAATCGCTTTATATAAATGTGATCTTTCGTCTCGGTTTTCCAAGACTAAACACATGGGCTAGACAGTATTCTTAAATTCAACAATTAAACATAATTTTTGGAGATTATAGGGTAATATTTTCTCAATTATGACCGGGAAACGTAGGACAATAAGGGGATTATTTTCGATTTAAAATGCAATATCTCGGGACTAAGGGACAAAGGATAAACTCTAAATATAAAGCACAAAACAAAAGAATTGTAAATATGGAGATTTTCAATTATAAATGGGGGACAGAATTTCACTAATATTAAGACAAAATAAAATACATTAACCAGAGTGAACCATGGGACAAAAATCCAACAATATTGCAACAATAGAAATATTAAACATTCACAAAGAAAAGTAAATAAATTGATTCATTAATTAATCCAGTCAGGAACATTCCAAAACTGTGTGCCCTTATTATTCTAAAAGAAAACCACTCAAATACACAAAAAAAAGGGGGCCACACAGTATCGCAGAATATTTCCTTCCAGATTATAAAAAAATGAATTTCTACCTTCTAATTAGATGAAGGGTTCCCAGCGTTCACCAACTCTAATCTCGAAGACACTTTTTAATAATATGCGACTTTAAACTTATTTAATGATAAGAAAAATTCGACGAAACTTCCTGCTCCAAAAGCTGCTCGACGAAAGATGAGAGTTCTTCCCCGGTGTGGGTTTCTTCTTTAGCAACCGGCGGAATCCTGATCGGTCGAAATAGTGTTCCGTGATTGGCGTTACCATGGAAAGTTTGAACAGTTGGAATAGGCTCTCAGAGATGTGACTGTAAAGGACTATACTGTGTCCACCAAAATTGTCTCTTCTGAATTTGGTGATAATTAGTCAACCAATTCGGTCCAAATGATGTTGAATTACTGTCCAAGACGTCCTCTCCGAAGTATATGATCAACAAGCTGACTACTAAATTCCTACTAAGACTTAATCCAAATTAGGAACCATAGCACCAGAAATGTCGCCAGTGATATCCGAGCCTGAGCTACAGAGGTCCCTCTCGCATTGCCGGGGATCGACAATAAACCTTCCCAATAAAAGAGATCATGAATTCCGCTCCGAGGCGAATAAGTTAGTTAGGAAATCAAGTGTCGGACGTAAACTTGAATCCTAGTAGCATTCCAAGATATTCAATAAATATTGGGGTACGACCAGAAGGACAGGAGTAGGTTGGCACACAGCAGCAGTGCTCCCAACGCAGGCACCTTGCACTACTGCGCATGCGATGCATAAGGCATTTCATTGGATGCCGTTCGCGCGCTTATTCGAAATGTTAAAAAATACAATTTTTTTATTTATTACTAATAATTGAAAATGATTAGATTTTAACATGTTTAAGTGGTGCGTAGATAGTTTTTAATATATTCTAAGCATTATAGGTTAAAATGAGTATTCAGTGAATAAAAAATATCATGTTCATTTACTGAAGTCTCACTTTATTTTTTAACCTAATACTCAGAAAATTTTAGAAACCACCCACGTACCACTTAAACATGTTAAAATATAATTATTTTTGATTATAAATGATAAATAAAAAAATGGTATTTTTTAACGTTTCAAATAAGCGCGCGAACGGCAGCCAATAAAGCGCCTTATGCATCGCATGCGCAGTAGTGCAAGGTGCCCGCGTTGGGAGCACTGCACAGCAGTAGGATTGGCGGGAAAATTTGAAATAGGTTGAGTTACTCCAATTGACAAAAGGCGTCGCATTTGCTTTTTGAAGTCTCTCATTAGGTCTGGAGGGATCAGGATTCTTCAGGATGGTCTCATTTTCGAAGGGTACATAGAATGAAAAGGAAAAACAGGCAGAATCTTATTCTTAAACTTAAACTATCTTAAATTATTAACCCAAGTCTTGGAAAACCGCGCAGCTTCTGGACAGGCACGAGCAAACGAATTAAATTATTTTAAGTAAAGAAACCGAAATAATCTGAATCTTGAAATTTAAGGAACTTGTGACTGGCAAATATTTTGCAACGTCACAATTTCCAAAAGTAAATAAATATTTTTTGCTACCTTTTTTCGCACTTTTTTATTTTTCTCAAAATTGGTCGTGTGAACAATAAATAATACCGATATAGATACAAGATTATAAGATTAACAATACCGAACTACCAGGGTTGGTTCAGGGCTGAATCAGCAATGAGCCAGAATTAGTTTTTCCGTTCATATAGTATATTTATACTACTAAATACATCCAAAACATCACACAAATTGGGATATCGAGTTAAAAATGTGGAAAATTAAAATAAAGGCACTAGCCACCATTGAGAGTTGGGTACTAACTTGTTACAAGGAACTAAGTTACTAAAAAGTGACGTTATTTGTAACTGTTAGGGTGCCTTTGTTACTTTTTTGAAAGTAACTTGTAACGTAACCTAGTTACGAATTTTGCAGTAACTTGGAACATTAATTTTAGTTACTTTGAAGTTACTTTGTGTTTTTTGTATCTACATCTCCTATTTTTTGAAAATTATTGTTCTTTTGTTGAATTCAACTGTGATTGATTTCAAATTGAAATCCTTTTTGGTTGAAATAATAACTGCTACATTTTTCGTTGAGAATTCACCTATTTTGGTATAAACTTTCAATTAATTTATTTTGTTGAAAAGTTATCTATTTTGGTGGAAAGTTCAACAATTTGAAAGAAAAGTAATTTTTTTGTTGATAATTCATTTTTTCGGTTTGAAAATGCAACTGTTTTCGTACAAAATTACTCGGATTTGGTTAAGGGCTTTTTGGTTGAATTCAACTGTGTTAGATTTCAAATTATAATCTTTTTTTGTTGAAATAATATCGAATATTATATTTTTCATTCAGAATTCATCTATTTTGGTTGAGAATTAAATAATTTTGGTAGAACTTTTAACCAGTTTGTTAAAAAATTACGAAGATTTTTGTTGAAAATTCAACTCTTTTGTTGAAAAGTGTTGTTTTTCGTTCGAAAATTAATTTTTTTTATTGAAAAAATTCTGTAAAGAGTTCAGCTATATTGTTGAAAATTTGTCTTTTCTGGATGAAAATTTAACTATTTTGTTTAAAATTCGTTTTTTTTTTCGTGGGTAGAAATTGAAAATATTTTGGTAGAAAATTCAACTACATGGTTGAAAATTCACTTTTTTGCTGGAAATTAATATTCTCGGTATAAAATCCAACCATTTGGTTGAAAATTCAAATATTTCGTTAAAAATTTCTTTATTTTTGTAGAAAGTCCCACTATTTGGTTTAAAAGTAACTTTTTTGTTAGAAATGTATCACTTTGGCTTAAAACTTCAACTCCTTTGTTCAAAAGTTTTCTTTTTGGTTTAAAAGTTCATTTCTTCCAGTAGAAAAAAATTATATTTTTTGGTTAAAAAAACAACTGTTTGTTTGAAAAAAAGTGACTGAAAAGTCTTTCTTGGTTGAAAAATTAACTCTTCTGTTAAAAATTCATCTTTTTAGTTGAAGATACAAAAATTTTGTTGAAAAATCATCTATTTTGTTGAAAATTCAATATTTCACTTAAAGGCTAGAATTGAATACGTGAGTTATGATTTTATCTTGAAATTTAAGGTAAATGTCCCAGTAATCGTGATGGTCTCTATAATCGTGAAATTTGGTTATATTTTGAATATATTTTCAAAAAATATGTTAGGAGTAACATTTTATGACAAAACCCGCTTATTTGAACCATTTTATAGTGTCAAATAAAATTTTTAATAATTCTAAATTAGATAAAAAGAAAGAAAATTTGCATCACGATTACTGGGACTAAGGTCAGGATTACTGGGACGTTTACCTTAATATGAAAAATTATTTTTAATGGCTGATGGACAAAGTCAACGAAATTTCATTCTAAATATATATTTTTCTTCTCTTGCCAAAATATATTGTGAATTTTTTATTTACTTCAACCAATGCCTGTTTCTTTTAAAATTAAGTTTTTATGTATTATCATCTTAGTTATTTTTATTCTTATGTAAATTATAAAATTAAGGAAGTTAAAAAAAGTAAATTTTTAGGTAACTTCAGGTTCCTGCATCTAGCTACTTTTTTTCGCTAACAATAAGTAACGTAACTGTAACAAGTTACTCAAAAAAAGTAACTTACCCAACACTTCCACCATCTGTGTTACCTTACATAATTGGAACTACAATTTATAAAACAATTCCAAAATAATTTGTTTGCGACCACGAAAATTCATGACCATACAAACGTTTCTTAGTGCCTTTCATTCAATTTTCCAAATTTTCAGTTTGATATCGCAATTCGTTTGAACCTAAGTTGCTGCAAATCAAAATTTCACTAAAGTAGGAATCTGAAAAGTATTCGGTGTCCTTACGATTTGACAAAAATGTTTTTTTTTTGTTTTGTCTTTTTGTTTGCTTAATAGGCCACCTTACTGACGAATACTCTCACCTTCAATTATTAGATTCGCTCGGCAAAATGAGTATTTTCTGGCCCGAATCTCTTGTTGAATAAACGATTCACAGTATCATCGTTATATATTGGTTCAATCACGTTAGTATCGTGACTAGTTAGGTGTATTTTAACTCTTCCATATTTATTACCAAGATCTGCTCTAGGTGCCATTAGTGGAGACAAATATCCAAATTTTAGTACTCCAATGATATAACCATTATAGAGTCCAACTCGATAAAGGCCTGGTGGTAAATAATACCTGGTTAAACCTGTAAAACTTTCGTAATAGCTAACATCAAGTAGTAAGGGAGCAGGATGGACAATCATGGTCTTTCTATGTAGCCAAGCTAAATCTGCGAAAAGAAAGTATAAGTAGGAAATTAATTATTGGATTATTCAATAATTTAATAAATTTTAGTTTTTATTTTTCAAAAAATAGTATATTGCATAACTAAGGGAATATATAAGAAGAATACAATTTTCTTTTTTTACGTCTGGGAAATTTATAATTTAGAAACTTAAGATAGAACCTAATAAAAACGACATCTTCCAGACTAATAGTTAAAATTTATTTGAATAATTACGCATCGATTACGTTTCGAAAACCCAGCTGGTTTCCCTCATCAGATGTGCATAAAAAATGATTAAAATTATAAAAATGAAGCAATATAATTTAATAACAAAAAGTATCAAAATATGAGAGGAGAATACCTTAAAACAGTTTTAAAACTTCCGTGTGAATTTCTTTATGTGTGAGTTCCATATATTTTTCAAAAGTATAAATTTTATGGGTAGTGCTAGAAAACATATAATTAGGTTAGGTTCGAAATACGTGAAATGCAAAACAGTAAATTTAATAGAAAGGGTAAGAAACTGATTTCATACCTGTAAAATGATTTGAATTTTTTGTTCTCGTAATAAAACTATTGTTAAAATTATGGTAAAAAGATAAAAAAAATGTTTTATGAAGACGGAGCAGGTATGCCCCGTCTCCATCTTGGAAACTTTGTGAACACACACATTAAGAATTACAATGCAACACATCGGAGAGCGAATACTTAGGTGTAAGAAGGGTGAACATCAGTAATAATTTCTTAGTATAAGGAACGGCCCGTAAGGCTGAACAGCCCCCAAGGTTAACTGCGAATA
>CAKNYM010052029.1:308922-335094 GCA_932195095.1 Andricus curvator
TGGAGAATGCACAAGACAGAGATGTGTGGCGGTCTCGGGTAGATGAGTCAATGAACTTTCGAGTTCGAACTGCTAATCTATAATAATAATAATCTTTGTAACAGTTCTTTTCTCAATTATATGTTTGTTATAATTTAAGTTTGTGCTATTGATGTTTGAGATGAATTTAGAGAATTTTTTTTTATTCAGTTATAAATTCAACTATGTTATTATAAGAAATATTAAAATAATCTAAATCGGTAACTAAATTCATACAAGTTTCACCTTCTTTTTTAATAAAAACCATCTCAGCAAAAGCACGTTTATATCCGTTAGGTTCAATATGCAAAATTTCTACCTTATTCTATTTTATGAAACTAGAGTCAACTCGGTGTTCTTGTGTTAAGTGTTGACTTATAGCTTTATGATCTTTTTGATCTAATCTGATGTTATTTTTATGTTCTTTAACTCTGATTCGGAGCGAACGTTTCGATTGGCCAACGTAAGCTTTCCCACAACGACAGGAAATTCTGTATATAACATTACATTGGTTCAAAGTATGAAGTCTATCTTTCCCTAATTTAACAAATTTGTCAAGTTTAGTATCATCAATTAATTATAACCCTTTGAACTTTTTACAAATTGATACCTTCAAAATGGTAGATGGTTGGAAGACAAGTGGTTTTCTAAATCCTAGCACAAAAAGAGCGGATTTACTTACGGTAAATACTAACATTGCTAGAATGTATGGACTTCGAAAAATACATAAACAAAATTGTCCTCTTAGACCTGTTGTATCTTCCATAGGCACTCTTACTTATTACTTAGCCAAGATTTTCAGCAAAATTATTCCCGATTCCTTACCATCTTATCCTTATAACATAAAAAACTCAATTGAACTTAAAGAAAAAATCAAAAACTTTAAAATAGCATAGAATCTAGATGGAATTACATAAAGAAAAATACTAAAATTCCTTTCGACGATTTCAAGGAAGGTATTTTTTTTCTTATGAATAACACCTTTTTCAGATTTGATAATAACTTATACCAGCAAACACATGGTATGCCTATGTGTTCACCGATTTCGGCTATTCTATCGGAAATTGGCATGCAAGATTTAGAATCAGAAGTTCTTGCTCAAATCAATTTTGAAATTCCAATATATGGACGCTATGTTGATGACTCCTTTTTAATTATCCCCGAAAATAAAATAGATTTGATCGTTTCACTTTTTAATTCCTGTCACAACAGACTACAATTTACAATCGAGAGAGAAGGAAACAATTCAATTGGATTTTTAAATTTAGAAATAATAAGATCTGAAAACAATATTATAAAAACTAATTGGTACCGCAAAAAAACTTATTCAGGAAGATATTTGAACTATTTTTCTAATCATCCCATACAGCATAAAATTGGAATTATCAAAAATCTTGTTGATTCAGCCATTCTTTTAGCAGACGTTTCTTTTCAATCAGAAAATCTGGAACTAATTAAAAAACTATTGTTCTATAATAATTATTCAACTAGTTTTATTGATAAGCACATTAACAAAAGATTAATTGAACTGCAGACTAAAAATAACAACATTAACGACAATATCAATATTGACAATACTACTCAAAACTGTTTTTAGAGTTGATACTAAACTCGACTTTGTTAAATTAGGGAAAGACAGGCTTGATACCTTGGACCAATGTAATGTTATATACAGAATTTCCTGTCGCTGTGGGAAAGCTTACATTGGCCAATCGAAACGTCCGCTCCGAATCAGAGTTAAAGAACATAAAAATAACATCAGCTTAGATCAAAAATATCATAAAGCTATAAGTCAACACTTAACACAAGAACACCGAGGTGACTCTACACGCAGAAAAAAGAACCTTACATTTTACTGAAAACCAAGTTAAATCTACTGATCTTCCAAGTACGTATATGGACAACACGGTAGTTCAGTAAATGTTACAATTATAGGCAACTGAATATGACTATCATTGATGGTTACCAGTACCGATTTTCAAGTGCTGCTGACCTGCGGATCAGTAGATTTTACCGATCCAGTCGCTATTCTGCACTGTTCCTCGATGCTGCAATTACGAATTATCATGTAACTTTGACGGATAATATAAACCGATCTAACTTATGTTAACGGTACAGACTATAGTTTGGACGGATCTATGAATTGTAAAAAAATATTGCTAAAAAATAATTAATAAATAAACACACGGTTAATTCTGAAATATATTTTCGGATATACTTATAATTAATCGGTATTTGTAAGTTACAACGCTTATAATACAATTAAAATTTCGCACGCAACGGGGGGGATTCGAACGCATAAACCTAAGCACGCAAGTCGATTCGCTTAACCACTACACTATTACACGAGTTGCGATCTGTGAAATAATTCCGAAATGCATTTGTAACTAAGGTGGCGACCTCGGTGACGACTTTTGAATACGCGTCCATGCCATCGCGACACACGACAAAAGTTCTCGCATTTACCTCATATCCATACAAGTCAGCTGGAACAGTCGCGGAACGCAAACACGTCTTGCTCCAATAAACTCTCAACTGTACCCGACCTGTGAATAAGATGTGCCATCCAAAATAGTGTTATTCATGATAAAACTCCTTCATTGCTAAGTGGGGATATGGAATAATGTGACTACTGTCACAGAAATGTCAAAAATAAATGTTTTTTAGGTGATGCAATCCATTCATTGCCGATGGCGTCATGAATTCATCCGGTGGTTCGCGTGGATAGGTTGCGTTATTACGACTTTGAGGGCGAGCTAAACAAGCTATTCGGATCGGTAGCATGTACCGATCCTTCTGCAATGTTCACTGCACCACTATTGTAGTCTCGGTTCAGTGAATTTTACATATCTTACCGTATTTCATACTAGGGAATAGAGGTTTATTTTACTAAAGGATTACCGTTAAATTCACTCTAAATTCACTGTGAAATTTACGAAATGCTCAGTGCTTTTGACATTTTCACCCCTTCATTAAGAGCACTTTTTGCTGTTACGGTTACAAGAAACACTTTACATTTCTTGATTAGTAAATATTACATTTCTTTTTTCTGCGTGTAGTTTCATAAAATGGAATGAGGTAGAAATTTTGCATATTGGACCTAATGGATCTAAACGTGCTTTTCCTGAGATGGTTTTTATTAAAAAAGAAGGTGAAACTTGTATAAATTTAGTTACCGATTTAGATTATTTTAATAGTTCTTATAATAACATAGTTGAATTTATAACTGAATAAAAAAAATTCTATTAATTCATCTCAAACATCAATAGCACAAACTTAAATTATACAAACATATAATTGAGAAAAGAACTGTTACAAAGATTATACTATAGAAATTATTACTTATGTTCACCCTTCTTATACCTAAGTATTCGCTCTCCGATGTGTTGAATTGTAATTCTTAATGTGTGCGTTCACAAAGTTTCCAAAATGGAGACGGGGCCCACCTGCTCCGTCTTCACAAAACATTTTTTTAATTTTTTTACCATAATTTTAACAATATTTTCATTACAAGAACAAAAAATTCAAATCATTGTACAGGTATGAAATCAGTTTCTTACTATTTCTATTAAATTTACTGTTTTGCATTTCACGTATTTCTAACCTAACCTAATTATATGTTTTCTAGCACTACTCATAACATTTATACTTTTTAAAAATATATGGAACTCACATATAACGAAATTCACACGGAAGTTTTAACTATTTTAAGGTATTCTCCTCTTATATTTTGATACCTTTTGTTATTAAATTATATTGCTTCGTTTTTATAATTTTAATAATTTTTCATGCAGATCTGATGAGGGAAACCAGCTGGGTTTTCGAAACGTAATCGATTCGTAATTATTCAAATAAATTTTAACTATTAGTCTGGAAGATGTAGTTTTTATTAGGTTCTATCCTAAGTTTCTAAACTAAGGGAAGATATTTTCCCTAGATATTCCACTTGGAACATCTAAACAGAGTCTGATTAAGATGTAAAACAATTTCTCAAAGAGGAGAAAAAATTTTGTTAAAAAATTGGAACGCAAACGAGGTCTGACATAGGTGAGTGGACCATGAATTCAAGAAGACTTGTAATTCTGAAGGAGCAACACACCTTGTTGATAAAATATAGGAGGGAATCGATTATTCCTGCACATATTATTAATTCTACGAAGTCTTTCAAGATACAGGATTGTCATTATAAAGTGTATACTAAATTAGAAAATGCTAAAAGGTTATTTCAAAAACACATTTTAAATTGCGAAATCAAGAATACAATAGATCAAATTTAAAGCTTAGCGAGATATACCTTATTTTTGAAACATCGATTGTATAGATCAATTAATGAACACTCATTATATAACTTTTTTGAATCTCGGGACTTAGTTTTAAATAAATTAAAATATGAAAAAGAGCGGATTGTATAAGAAAGTTTGAACTTCATAAGAAAAAAATTGTTTTAGAAACTGATAAAATCAGAAATGTTAGAATTAATAATTGGTTTAAAAATATTTCGAATAAAGAAATTCCGGTTGACATTGCAGAAGGCATTGCATTAGGTAATAAATTTGGTATACCATTTTCGTCTGAAAAAATTCCAAGTAATAACATCATAGCTTCTTTAGAAAATTGTATACAACCATTTGATAAGAATCATAAACAAGAAATACGCAAAAATGGCAGCAAACTGATAGTTAATCACAATGAGAACAACAAATTTACAAATTTAGATTTGTCTGAAAAAATTTCGGATTTTCAGAGCAACAATAGAGATTTAATTTTTTTTTAAACTGACAAGGGACACGTAACTATAGCTGCAAAACGGATCTGACTAAAATACGAGTATAGAGCTAATGTTAAATAATTCATCTCTTTATAAAAAAGTAAACACAACTTTGGTACAATCCGTTGAGGAGAAAGCTAATGGTATTGTAAAGAGATGGGAAGATAGAGCTACATTATTGACCAAATGGCATATCAGTTAAAATCGCGTGGATCAATAATAGCTAAAGCGTATGCTCTCCCGAAGGTTCATAAGCCCACTCTAAAATGAAGATTAATTGTGTCCTCTACTGGATCACCAACATATAAGTTAGCATCATATTTATCCAAAGTTTTAAAGCCTACTTTAGCAATAACTAGTTCTTTTATTAGAGATAGTTGGGATCTCAAAGATAAAATCAGAAATATAAAAATTCCTTACAATCACTCAATGGTTTCCTTAGACGGTGCTTAATAACACTGTTTTTTCTTTTATGTAATAACAATTATTATAGGCAAGTTTCGGGTTGTCCAATGGGTTCACCTTTCTCACGAATAATATCAAACATAGTACTCGATTTTTTGGAAGAGAGAGCTTTGTCTAAATAGAATTTTAAAACAAATTTTTCACAAGAGATTTGTCGATGATGTGTTCACAATAATTCCCAGTGATAGAATTTATGAATTTGTGAAACTTTTTAACATGGTCGAAAATTCCATGCAATTTACTTTTGAAACTGAAGAAAATAACACCTTATAGTTTTTAGACTTATCCATCATTAAAACTGAAAATGAAAGTTTAATCACGAATTGGTATAGAGAACCAACATCATCAGGTCAATATTTCAATTTTAATTCTCATTATCCGTTTTGCCAAAAAATTGTTTTATATAAAAACTTAATTGACAGAGGTATTAAATTGAGTCTTGTCAACTTTCGGGTTGAAAAGTTAAAGTTTATTAAAGAAACGCTTCTACAGAATGATTATCCTCTTCCGCTTATTGAGAGTTTTATTAAAGAAAGAGTTAATGAAATTCATAACGTTTGAAAAAACACCAAGAAACAAAAGTGGTTGAATGATCATAATAGAAATGGCAAAGTTTTAACTCTTCCATACATTCAAGGATTATCTGAAAGGATCAGAGGTTCTCTTAAAAAGTTAAATATAAATGTGTACTTCAAAAATAGTCAAAAAATAGAAGATTTTTTCATTAATAAAAAAGATAAGGATGCAAAAGAAAACTTATCTAATGTAGCTTACTTGATTAAATGTACTGGTTGCAACAAATTCTACATTGGGGAAAGCGGCAGGAGATTAAAGGCACGTATAGCTGAACACAAAACAGATTGTGTAAAATTGTAAATGGTAACAGTAAAACAGGCCTTTCGCAACATGCATATACATGTTGCCATTTTTTCGAAATTGATTATAAAAATATTAAAATACTAGCGAGCATTATTATATATAAACGGAAGATTGTGGAATCAATTTTTATAAATAAATATTCTGATAATTGTGTCAATTGGCAAACTGAAAGATGGCATATCAACAATTACTACCAATGCATTTTAAATTAATAACTTGTTTTGAATTTTAAGCTTTCTGGCGCGCTCATTAGATGACTTACGTTTCGAGTTTATTTCTATTTGTGTTTTTGTCTATATACTTTCCACATAATCTAAGTTTTCTTAATATTAAGCTTTCATTTTACAAAGCAGCTGTTCGTTTTATCAATCATAACCAACAACTCGATGCTGTGTTCGACACGTAATTTTATTAGACGGTTTAGCCTCCATTTTTTCAGAAAGTTTAACGATTTAATGACTTAATTTTGACTAATTGACATTATCGCCGTTTTTTTACACTATGAAACAGGTAATTAATAAATCTTCCTCTTAATTTTCTGGATTATAAACCAAATATTGTACTCACGTTAACATTAGGTTAACTCTAAGTTTTTTCTTATGTATTTGGCTTTCAAGTTTAGCACACGAAAATTTGTTTTTCTTCCGATTTTAGTTTAATTCAACCTTGAAGAAGACAGAAAGCCGTGTCGAAACGTCAGTTAATTTTATGGAGTTGGACACTTTTATTTATTTGAAATAAAAGTTTGAGTTTTTTATTTGGAACTTATGACCAACATAATTTTTACTTTTTCTCCTCTTTGGGAAATTTTTTTACACCTCAATCACGTTCGAAGAAAGGCCTCATTTAAATAAATTGATTTCTGAGTTTCTGGAAAAGTTTCTCAGAAGATTACCGTTTTTGTGGATTATCTCATAGAATCTAATTGAGTCTGCGTTTATAAGTCTAAGTAGGTTACAGTATTCTGAAATCCGAATAGATCCAAACAAAATTCCAGACTTTTCGCGCATGCTTGAACAGAATCCAATTGAGCCTGTATCTGGAAATCCAAGTAGGTTACAGTATTCCGAAATCAAATTGATCCTAAAAAAATTACAGAATTCGCACGCCTTCCGTAAAATTATATTTGGAAACCAAAATATAAACCAAATCAACTTTAGTTCGAAAATCCAAGTAGGTTACAGTGTCGGAACATCCAAACAAGACCATGAAGCCATTCGCACTTGGTACCCAACTGAAAAAATTCTATTTGGAAATCCAAACGGAAACTGAAAAAATATGTTTGAAAATCCAAACAGGTCCCAACAGAATTACGGAATTTGCGCCCCATCCGAAAAATAATTTATAGAAATCCAATTGGGTCTCCGATGTTCCTATTTAAATTAAAGAATCAATTTTATCTCCAACTCTTATCAGATCTTTTCTATGTTCCTGGTTTCTAAAATAAGACATTGTCATACGTTGTTTTTCCCACTTAAATTAAAGTATCAATTTGATCCTTTTCCCATTTAAATTTATAAAATGAATTTTATCTTCAACTTTTATGAAATCTTGTTCTATATTTCTGTTTTCTAAAATACGAAATGTGAATAGTTCTTTATCCTATCTGAATTAAAAAAAAATCAATTTTATCATCAGATTTCACAATTTCACAATTTTATCTTCAACTTCAATCAAACCTTTTCTATATTTCTGTTTCATGAAATACAAAATTTGATAAGTGCTTTTTTCATATGTGAATAAAAAAAATCAATTTTATCTTCAACTTTCATTAAATCTTTTTCTATAATTGGAAAATAATAAAGACTTTTTTCAGATCTTTTTCATATTTGAATAGAAAATTAATTTCATCTTTGAATAACTTAAAATTTTTTCTCTATATATTTATTGAAGTTTTTTCTGAGTTCTTTTTTGTGATTAAGATAAAACATTAATTTTATCTTCAACTTTTCTAAAACCTTTTTTCTATATTTCAAAAATAATACAAAATATTTCTAAATTCTTTTCTATATTTAAATTGAAAAACTAATTTTATCATCAACTTTTATAAAATATTGTTTCTATATTTTAAAAATAACACAGACCGACAAAAATGACATCTTTTTTATACCCAAATACCAGACTATGTGACCCCTGAGGATGTTGTTATCCTAAAACCGAATCAGTTATCCAAATTTTTCCTATACGTCAGGTTTTTGAGATATCCTAACCTAAAAGTGCAAAATAGCTATTTTTAGCCATATTTGAGGCAATATAACACGATCAGCAATTTTTCCCCCAAAAACTGATAACGCGATCGTTTAGAACCTCTTTTTAACTTCTATTGACATTTTTAATCATCTCAAACCGATTTTTTTCTCCGAGATATGACACACTAACCATTTCAGTTTATCTTCGCCTTTTTTGCTAGTCTTTCATTGTGGAACTGAAATGGTTAATGTTCGATATCTCGAAGAAAAAAATCGGTTCGGGATGATCGAAAATGAAAATGAAAGATAAAAATGAGTACTAAACGATGGCGTTAGCAGTTTTTAGAAAAAAAATTGCTGATCATGTTATATTGCCTTAAATATGGCTGAAAATAGTAATTTTTGCACGTATAGGTTAGGATATCTCAAAAACCTGACGTATAGGGAAAATGTAGAAAACGGACTCGTTTTTAGGACACCAAAATCCTTCGGGGTCACACAGTCCGGTCTTTGAGTACAAATTTTGTTGGCCTATGTTATTAGCATAGCCTTTCTTTTCTTCCTTTACTACACTGCCACATCTCCACCTAGCCCAGGATTCCTTTTGCCAATTCTTAACCCCTGCCCTCTTCCAAAATTCTACTCACTCCGTGTTTTGTTTCATTTCTCGACAGTAGCTACAGAAGCTAGATTTTTCAATCCTTGACCAACATTTTTGTAGTTCCTGCTCTTCCATAATCCTGTCCTGTAGAGAGAGCCCGTTCTCAATCTTTTCTGTTGGAAGTCCGTCGTATAGCATGTTTATTAGCCTACCATCTCCTGTCTTGTTGAGAGCCTCCTTTAAAATCTTACCCCAATTTGATTGTTATTGTTCTTTATATTTCTAAATTCTTCTCGTAAGGGGTCGTGCATAAATTACGTAACACAATTTTCCGACAATTTTGACCCCCCCCCCCATGTAACGCTTTTTCCGACTTTTCCCTGTAGTTTTTCACCATTATGAAACACTAAGCTAGACGCCCCTCCCCCCAAAAAGTGTTACGTAATTTATGCACGACCCCTAAGCACTTGCTAGGGTATCTATTTACTTCTAGCTTACTCAGCCTAACCAGGAATTTGCCACCTCTCCTCGGGTTTCTAAAGCAATGCTATTTCTTCCAGCCTCTAGCTTCCAAATATAATCCGGTGTATTCCTCGCCACTCCCAGACTCGCCTTCACGTATTTTCCTTGCACCTTTTCAATGAGTTCTCTTCTGCACCAGCCCACATCTCCTATCAATACAGGGCTGCTGCCTTCACCATAGCATCCATAAAGTATAGTCGCCGTTTCAAATCCGAAACCCCTGCTCTGCGTGTCTCCCCCCATACCTTATTGATCATTTGTTGTGTTTTCCCAGACACCTTTCTCACCTGAGTACTATATTTGTTTCTGGTTGTGAACCAGAAGCCCAGGTACAAAAATTCGTTTCCTAAATCTATTCTATTGCCATCTTAGACCCAGCTCTCCTTATTTCTTCTGTCGCCGTTTCTGAAGATGATTATCTTTGTTTTTTCGACGTTCACTTCCATCATGTTATTCCTTGTCCATCTTTCTAAGGTTGTCAACATTTGATTAAATTCTTCCCCGTCTTCCGCCACTAGTACCGCGTCGTCAGCGTACAGTAACGCAAATATCTTTACATCAGTACCTGGCTCTAAACACGTGCCCCCATCCCCTCTTCTCCTCAGCTCTAACTGTAGATCATTCATATAAATATATTGAATAAGATAGGGCTGAATGGACAGCCCTGCATAACACCTACGCCAGTTTTTAATTTTTCTGTTAGCCCATCCTTAGTTATCACCCTGTTCCATGTTTCTTTGTATATTTCCTTCGTAATTTCCAGGAATCTGCCTTTATTTCCCATCCTTTCCATCTTCTCCCATAGTTTTGCCCTAGTTACTTTATCACAAGCCTTTTTAAAATCAATAAAGGCAGCATATAGCTTACCCTCCTTCTTTTTAAATCTATTGCCCACCACCGTATTCAGAACAAACATCTGCTCCATAGTCCCACTGCCAGGTCTGTACCCTCTCTGCGCCTCCGTTAATTTATTCTCTACTTCTAGCCGGGAGCTTAGTCTTCTACGCATCACTGATGCTAGAACTTTGTATCCTGCATCTAATAGAGAGATCCCTCTATAGTTGCTTGTTGTCTCTTCATCGCCTTTCTTATGAGCTGGAAAAATGGTAGTCGTGCGCCATCCATCAATCAGTTTTTCCTTCTGACAAAGTTCCTGGATTATCTTTATGAGTTCCTTCCGCCTCTCTTCTGTTAAATACTTTTAAAATTCCGCTTGTATGCCATCTTCTCCTGCCGCTTTATTCTCTTTCATCAGCTGCAGCGATTTTTCGATTTCTCCCACAGTTATCGGCTCGTTAAGACTTCCTTGTAGCCTTTCTTCCTCCGCTCCGTGTATAGTCGACTCTCTTAGGCAGACATTATCCACTTCTGAACCAATTCATGGCTTTCCACTATTCCACAATATTAGCACTTTTCGCAACCTGTTCTTACTTCTCATCTGGCCATTTTTTGATTAAGATGTGTCTTAGTTGTGCTAACTCCTTTTTGCATTTCAGATACTCCAGTTTGTTGTTCCAGTCTCTCCGCTTCCTGAATTTATGCAGTAATTTGAACAATTTTCTTCTCGTAATCCTTTCTTCGCCGGTGTCCCAGCTTTCATCGCAGCCATGATTAGAGCCCACTTTCGCTATCATGCCCGTTGCTTTGGCTGCCTTGTTTATTGCCTCCGTTAAATCCTCCCATCTCTGTTCTAGGTCCCGACTTATTCCACTCCGGTCATTCCATAGCCGCAGCCACTCTTCTCTAAATTGCTCTGCATCGTTTTCCCTCCATTTCAGTTTTGTCGTGCCTTTGCTCCAACATTTTCACAAATATCAGGTCAAGCACTCCACCAAGTCCACCATCATGGCTTATATAGGTTACTTTCCCTTCTTTATCTCCTACTCCTCTGCCATTCATAACTAACATTGCTCTCTTCTCACACCAGCGTCATAAAAATTTGCCCTCACTTCTCACTACTTTATCCCTAGATTTCCTTTCTCGTATTTCTGACTCGTCGTCCAAACCACAATCTGCCACTCCCTATTCTACTCCAATTTTTGCATTCAGGTCACGAGCCATTATCACTTTAGCAGCATATCCCTCCAATTTTTCGAGTCTATTACCTAACTTCTCTAAAAAATATTTCAATTTTGATGGTTTATTGTTGTACCCCGTAATAATGATGTAGTTATCCTCACTATTCTTCCTAGTTATTTCCAGGAGAAACCCGTATTCCCACTCCTGCACATTCCAAGTTGTCTCCAAATCTCTCTTTACACATAATATCGGTCCGCCAGCTCCTCTCCCTTTGCTGTGTTCTTTGAAAGCTGCTTTGCCGTAACAAATAACATTTTTATCTAGGCTATCCATAGTTTTTTAAATTACTTTTTCTTCTATAAACGTTTCTTGGAACACCACTACTTCAGCCCCCTTCCATAGACTACGATTCTCGAACACATTTGCCATACCTTGCACGTTCCACTGTATCACACATAGTTCACCAACTGGCTGTTCTTTCTCTTCTTCCGTTCCGAAATGCATTTACTTCCCCCATCCCAGTGTTTTTTTTTTCAGACGTAACTCTCCTTCGAGTCCCTCCCAAACTAACCACGAGCCATCAATCTATATACGCCTATAGAATACCTCTGTGAGTTTGACAACAGCGCCATCTTACACGCTAACTATTGGGTACTCGATGTTATTTGGGCAATGTTTATGAAAAAAGCAGTGAATATCAATTCATCTTAATCAAAAATGTTAATATTCGGTTCAAAATTAATTGTTTACCATAAGATTTTTCGTTAATATTGAATTCAAATTCAAATTTCTTCCCAATGGTTCCAAATTGGTGGCGCTGTCGTAGCTACCCAACAGGCGTATTCTTTGGGAACTTACTTTTGCTATTTTTCCTTTTCCCCTCCACGCCTCCGCTTCCCTTTCTAGCCAGTTTTGTACTTCTTCTTGTCTGGGCGTTATATCGTCCAGAATCAAGACATCCTGTCTCAGTTAGCTCCGCCTTTCTCTTCATTAGATCCTGTTTATGGTTCCACTCTTCTAGTATCACTAGCCATCCAGCATCTGGATTTAATCTCTTCATCTTTTATATCTCGATTTTCAACTGTAAATTATGTCACACCCACTTCTCCAGTTCCTCTTTCTTCTCTCGAGACAGTAGCATTAGACCTTTTATCACTACATTCTTTTTCCTCTCACGCCTCTCCTTCAGTTCTAGCTTCCAATCGGCCTTGTCCAATTTTTCAGGTAGTGAGTTTGCCGGTGACGCCTCGGAAGAGTCCCCCCGCCACCCTTAGAGACCCCCAACCCTCCTGTCGCAACCGCGACATGTGCTAGGTTCATCTCCGCAGTCGACGAGGGGTCTCCGGTGGCATGTGTCACCTTGCCTCCCTCCCCAAGATTACCTATTGCTACATTTTTTCACTTATCACACTTCTCTTTTTCCTTTTCAAAATCAATTAAAGCAGTACCCAGACTCACCTGCAGTCTCGCCAGATTTTCTTTTAGCCTGCTACACTCCAGCCTCCATTCTCCACTCTCTCTTCCTAGATGTTCTATTTGTTGGTCTTTTTCCTCGTTTCCTTTTCTGTTCCTGTTACACGTTTGACATGCGATTCCCGTCGATAGCAGGTTTTCCAGTTCTCTTCTTATCATGCTTTCGAATGCTGCCATTCTGCCATCCCATTTTCTATCTTCTTTCTTTTCCCATTCGCTTAGCCAGTCTAGAGGAGAGGGGGTTCCTTGCTTTTCCCCTTCTATTTCTATCACTTTTATCTCACTGGCTTCAATTTCAGTATTTGTTGAAAGAATGTCCTTTAAATTCTTTAAATTCTCAGATCTGTCAGGCAAGACATCTTCTGTGTTATCGCCAAAATTAATTTAAATTGTCACAGATCTGTCAAGCTGGCCTTCCATCTTATCACATCCTAGCTCTTCTTTAGCCGTGTTGCCGCTTTCTGACACCTCACTCACCTCTGTACCGTTTTCTGCCCTTCCCGTCGGACCTTGCAATTTTCCATCTGGCTCTAAAAAACTCTGTGCTGTTGTCCGGGCTCACTCGATTTCCACTTAGGTGCTCAGTACCGAGATTCAGATCAGCTGTTTCTGCCTGTTTGTCTGTTGATGAATCTAATTTCGAGCATATCTCTAGTGTCTTTATCGCCGCTTTTCTTCCTCGTGACGTACATTTGGGAACGTCGTCTGGCACTGCCTCCTTGCGAGGTTTGCCTCTCTCTTTCTTACCGCCTATGCTCGTCGGGTTAGCAGCGTTGCCCTTCTTAACAATTCTAACGTCGCCAGGTGTCTCTGATATCGTCGCCGCTCCCGCCCCCTCCGCAGTCTTTCCATTCATCACCATTTAACCTCACTTCCACTGAAATTTTCAGATATCCGTATCCAAACAATCACTGCACATCGACACGAAACTATTATCCACAGACCCTCACCCCACACTCATCCACACTCATCACCAATTCACAGCCTTTATCGAAATGCACGGCCTGCAATTACAGACTTAAAAAGCTGCTGCCTTTCAGAACGCGTGCACACACAATCGCGGCCATTTGCCTTCCTCAATTCTTTTTTATATATTAATTGAAAAACTAATTCAATCTTCAACTTAACAAAATCTTCTTTCTATATTTCTTGATTATATTAGATGTACTTACATTTTTTCACATTCAAATTGAAGAACTAATATCATATTTAGATTTTATCAAATATTTTCTTTATATTTCTAAAAATTATATCAAATTTTCTTTTATTATTTGTAAGATAACACAAAATTTACTTAAATTGTTTTAGGGTAAGATAGATTTCCAAGTGTGCACAAAGATTCCAATGATTTCCCAAAGATTTTCAAAATTTCAACAAATATTTTGCAAAGATTTCAATTATTTCACAAAAATTACAGATAGATTTCGAAGAGTGGACACAGATTTCAATGATTTCCTAAATATTTTAAAGATTTCACGAAGATTTCAAATATTTCGCAAAGACTTCAATGCATTCAATAATTTTGCAAATATTACCACATACTTCAAAAATATTTCGCAAAGATTTTCAAAGATTTTAAAAATATTTCACAAAATTTTTAATGATGTCCCAAGGATTTCGGATAGATAGATTTCAGTGTGGACAAAGATTTCAATGATTTGCCAAAGATTTCAATAACTTCACAAATATAATCAAATATTGGGGAGCGCCAGTTTTCGGTTAATCATGGGTACACTCTCGGTGGCGGGTTGCTCGTTTCCAAGCACATAAAATTCAGCATATTTTCAATTAATTAAACAACAAACAGACCATTTCTCAAGACCGAGGGCTCTTAACGGTCTTTTATTTGTCGATTTAGATTATGTGGTTAAAATATTACGTCAAACAATTCATCCTTGTAGAAGAAAAGTTGTCATTTGTAATACATGGACTAAAAATCAAGCTCTAGGAAGCACCTCAATATTTAAAAGCACCTCAAACTCACCCCCAACAATTAGACAATTTTCAGACGAAACAAATGAACATGAGTATAACTAACACTATATTCCTCATATAACACTACTGAATGATCTTAAATCTATATAGTAATAATCTTACGTCTATGCACGTAAGGAAACTAGATATTTCATGTGTCCCTGAGACAAAGAAAAAGGGATCCGAAAGTAGAAACATAGAAAATGGGGGAAAGGCGGTTTTTAAATATGGTCAGGAGTAGATAGTGAATCACATGGTAGTTAAGGGGTTGATTTGATTATGAATGAAAAAGCAACAGCATCTCAAAGATCATGATTTTGTATCTCCCAGATTGTTGTGGGCTAGAATGAAGGTAGGAATCAGATGATTGCTTCTCATATCGTGCTACGCCCCAGTTGATAGTGATCCGAGAGAAGTGAAAGACGCCTTCTGGGACACTTTGAATGATACAATAAGTACTTGCGATCAAGGTGAAAGAATAATTGTGCTAGGAGATATGAACAGATGGTCGGTGCCCAACTTCAGGATACAGATACAGAAAGGGTGCTAGGTAATTTTGGGGATCCAAAAAGAAAGAATGATAACGGGACAAGATTAGTTAGCTTATGTTTAAAAAAGGGCCTCTTTATTACAAATACTTGGTTTAGACATAAAATGATCCACATGTACATCTGGTATAAAGGAAATAGCCACAGTATAATTGACTTCGTTATTGCGGATGAATGACTAAGAGAACTAGTAAAAGATACAAGAGTCATGAGGGTTTCTGAACGCAATACTGATCATTGCCTTCTAGTTTCCAAAATAAACTTAGGGCGGGGATGGAAAAGAAAGAGAACAAGAAAAACGAAGCAAATGCGAATCAAGATTGAAAATTTACAGACACCGGAAGTGCGAATAGATTTTCAGAATAAGATAAACGAACGCATAGATGAGACAACTTGGGAGGCGCTTAGAAGCATTAAAGATATAGATGGAGCGTGGACTTTGTTGCGAGATATCATTGTTAAAACTGCGACCGAAGTGTGTGGTACTGGCGGCGGTGGTAGGAAGAAAGTCTGGTGATGCGTGGTGGAATGATGAAATTCAGGCAGCCTAGCAACAAAAGAAAAAAGCTTACAAGAAAACATTAAATATCACAGGTCTTAGCGATGAGAAGAGAAATAGACTTGAAAATGATGACAGACACAAAAAGAGGAAAATTAAACGACTAGTCAAGGAAAGTAAAGATAGAATCAGAACAGAAGAAGAAAAAAAAATACAAAACGACTTTGAAGGAACCGTGAAACTATTATTTATTCAGATGAAGGAAAGTAAAAGTACAGAGTTTGTCAGCATGAGAAACAGCAAAGGTGAAATGCTATATGATATAGACGGGATAGTAGACGCTTTGAAAGACTCATTTAAAGAATTATTAGGAGGTGAAGGTATAAGGCAACAGAACTGCGACATGGAACATAATGCATTAGAAAACCCAGTTGAAAAAGTCTGTGACACTGAGGTTAGAGATATAATTAGGAACTTAAAAAACGGTAAGGCTGCTGGTGTAGTAGTATTAGCGCTGAAATGCTTAAATACGGTCGCGAGTGTAGATCTCGAGACAGTGAGGATACGTGGATTATCTTTCGCAGATGACAAAATTGTTATGGCAGAATCAATCGAGGCCTTGCAAAGAATGTTGAGTAAACAGAAATAAGCATGGAGAACATGGGCCTAGTAATTAACGCAAATAAAATAAAAATCATGATGTTTGATGGAAAAGGTGAGAAAACAATGTGCAACATTGTCCTAAATGATGAGAGATTAGAAAAAGTTAATGAGTACGTATATCTGGGTAGCCTATACACTAGCGACGGAAAGATAGATGGAGAGTTAGATAGGCGCATAAATAAGGGTAAGAAGGTTATAGGTAGAGCAGGGTCCATTATCAGAAGTAGAAGCATATCAAAGAAAGCTAAAATGGCAATACATAATTATATGTTTTAACCGACTGTACTATACGGTAGCGAGACATGGACCTGTCAAGAAAAGGACAAGAGCAAAATTATCGCGATTGACATGAATTTCCTACGCCACATATGCGGGAAAACACTGATGGACAATGAGAGACACGAAATAATCCTCAAAGAATGTGGTGCAAAAGAGCCAATAGTTGACATATGGGAAAGAAATGAGTTAAGATGCGGTTCGGACACTTTGAAAGAATGAAAGATGAACGACTAACGAAACAAGTGTACAAAGGTAAAGTAAAGTTTTCCTAGAATTTTTAATATAATCCTTAATGATGTCCCAGTGGAACACGATGGCAATTTTGGAACAGAATTTTCCCTAGCAAGAACAATTGTTAATGTTTAGTTTCATGTTTAAAATAAAGAAAAAGCAGCCGGTTTTATTCTGAAACTTTGGCCAAACAGTGATATATTTTTAGGTATAGAAAAGCCTATCAGAAGATTGCAAACACTCGTCGTCATCCAGTTGAAATTCTAGTCCCTAAAGTAGAACTTTTAGGTTTTATGAAATCAAAATACCGAATACAAACTAAAAATCTATAAACACAATGAGTTGAACATACATTTAACTACGTTGACACCGGACATACTCAAGAAGATAATCAAATTATTTTTATCTCCTACTTAGGGAAATCGATCATTTTTCGAAGTAATCAAGTTCTTTGGACCCAATGTTTTTTTGATACCTTATGACCAAGAGGATGGAGTTATCATATCATCAGGAAACTAGCCTCGCAGTAACATCAATCTGGATTTACTTGGATTAGGAAAATAGGAAACTTCATGCAGTTTTCCAATTGTTTGGACTGAATGATTTTTTTTATCAACTTAGTGTCCAAGATAATCATCTTCTAATCTCCTCAAGAAACCACTCCTGCAGTGGCTTCAATCTAAATTTACTTTCGGGGGTATTAGACATTTTTTTCATCCCCTGCTGAGGGAGATCGAATAATATTTGCATTATTCAAGTTCTTTTGACCCCGAAAATTTTGATCAACCGAGTGATGAAGTGGATTATGTTATCTCATTTTCAGAAAACTATGCTTAAGGTCACACCAATCTGAATTTAATGAGAGCACTGTTAGAGATATTTGGAATTCCCTACTTAGGGAAATCGAAATTTTCTTGCAGTAATCAAGTTCTTTAATCCCTATGATTTTTTGATCGACCGTGTGAACAAGAGAATAATGTTCCATGATCTTAAGAAAACCACTGTCAAAATGTGACTTCGATCTGAATTAAATTGGAGGGGTGTTAAAAGCTTTTGACTATCCCTACTTAGAGAAATGTAAATTTTTTTCAGTAATCAAATTCTTTAGACCCAACGATTTATTAATCAACTGGGTGACTGCGAAGATTGTTTTGTAAGTAAGTGATTCATTGCTTGTAAAAGTATACAAATAACTTATAGCAGGGAAGATAGCTGTTTAAAAAAAATTATTCAATTATAGCTTAGTTGTATATAACATCACTCAGAACACTCAATTCATCTATTTATTTAGGCAGAAGTAATGCAATTTACAGTAATTAGCAACATACAAAGAAAATGTCTTATCGGGTACTTATCAGGATTTGCCAGTAATTGCATCAATTGCACAGAGTTGGTTTAGGTCGAATTTATACACGTTTTTATCGCATGGTGGTTTTCTGAAGAGTTTAGAACATTGGTCACTAAGTTGATCAGAAAATCATTCGGTCCAAAGTACTTGATTGCGACAAAATTTTCCGATTTCCCTATAAGTAGGGTCTGGAAAAAATGGCTAACACCCCTCCAATTAAAT
This sequence comes from Andricus curvator, assembly GCA_932195095.1. Taxonomy (NCBI): domain Eukaryota; kingdom Metazoa; phylum Arthropoda; class Insecta; order Hymenoptera; family Cynipidae; genus Andricus; species Andricus curvator. The sequence goes on from CAKNYM010052029.1 coordinate 327,621, forward strand.
TCTGATCGGTGTAGCTTGTATGGTAGTTTTCTCAAGATGTTAAAAAATCATTCCTTTGGTCACTCAGTTGAGCAAAATAACAATGGGTCCAAAGAACTTGATTATTGCAAAAAAATTTCAATTACCCTAGGTAGGGGATGGGAAACAATTTCTAACACCCCTTCAAGTGAATTCATATTAGTGTCACTGCGAGGGTGGTTTCCTAGGGATATGATAACACCATTCTATTGGTCATTAGCTAATAAAACACCATTGGATCCAAAGAACTTGATTACTTTAAAAATGTTCAATTTACCTAAGTAGGGGATGAAAAAAATGTCTAAGGCACATACAATTAAGTTCAAATCGGTGTTACTTCGAGGGTAGTTTTCTAAAGATGCTACAACATCATCCCTTTGATCACTCAGTTTATCAAAAATAATTGGGCCTAAACAACTTATTAATTTTTAATTTATTTTTAATTTAAACTTATTAAAGAACATTTCGATTTCCCTCAATCGTATTCATAATAATAGCAGCATGTAGAGATTTTTGAATAGGTTTAAATGCGTATAAATGACCTTAAATTTACGAGGAGTAAAATCAATCAGCTTAAAATCATAATTATTTTTATGAAAGCGATTATGTCGCAGGAACGCAACTTACTAGATTTTTTATACTTTAAAATTTTTGTTTGTAAACCACGAACTATTTGGTTATAGTTTATGCTGGTTTGGTTGAAGATTGAACTATTTTGTCGAAAATCCGTCTTTTTTGTTTGAATTCAACTATTTTTTATTTCATTTCAAAATATTTTTTGGTGAAATATAAACTATTACATTTTTTGAAGAGAATTCTTTTTTTTTTTTTGAAAAATTAAGTACTTGGTTTAAAGTTAAACTACTTTCAAAAAAATTCATTCTCTTAGGTTGAAGATTCAACATTGAAGTTGAAAATTCATAATAACTTTTTTGTTGGAAATGTTGGTGGTAACTTGTTACAAGGAACTAAAAAGATACGTTATTTATAACTGTTAGGATGACTTCGTTAATTTTTTAAAAAGCAACTTATAACTTGACTTAGTTACGATTCTTGCAGTAACTTGGAACTTTAATTTTAGGTACTTTAATGTTACTTCGTGTTTTCTGTATATTATCTCCTATTAAAAAAGGTTTATGGATCAGTTATGGGTAGAAAATTAATCTCTTTCAGTTGAGGATTCAGCTATTTTCTTGAAAATTTGATCTTTCTTGGTTGAATGCAACTGTGATTGATTTCAAATTAAAGTCTTTTTTGGTTAAAATAGTATCAACTGTTATATTTTTCGTTCAAAATTCATTTATTTTGGTTAAAAGTTCATCTTTTCCACTTAAAAATACAACTGTTTTGTAGAAAAATCGTCTTCTTGGCTTGAAAATGCAACAATACACTGGAAATTTTTTTCTTTATCGTTTCAAAATTCGACTTTTTCGTTTCAAAATTGATCTTTTTTGCTAAAAAAATCTAATTTATTTTAGTTGAAAATTCAACTATTTTGATAGAATATTAATCTGATTTAATCGACGATTAAGCTATTTTGTTGAAAATTCGTTTTTTTTGGTTCAATTTAACTGTGCTTGATTTCAAATTAAAATCTGTTTTGATTAAAATAATATCAACTATTATACTTTTTGTTGAGAACTCATCTATTTTGGTTGGAAATTCATGCATTTTGTTAAAAATTCAACTATTTTATTTAGCAGAAAAGTAACTTTTGTGTAGAAAAGTCGTCTTTGTTTATTTTTTAAAATGTTGATTTTTGTTGGGAAATTCATCTCTTTTGGTAAAAAAAATTCTGAAGAAGGTTCAGCTATTTGTTTTAAATATATTTTTGGCGTGGAAAATGTAACTAATTGTTAAATATTTAACTATTTTCTTTCTAATTCGTTTTTTTTTTAGGGTAGAAAATTCAAATATTTTTACTTAAAAATGTACTTTTTTGTTGGAAATTTAACTGTTTTGTTGGAAATTATTCTTTTTGCTTGAAAATGGTAGAAAATCCAACTGCTTGGTGGATAATTAACTTTTTTGAAGAAAATTATTATTTTTGGTATGAAAATTCAACCATTTCGTGGAAAATTTATGTATTTTGTTATAAATTTAAATATTTTGGTAGAAAGTCCAAATTTGGTCAAAAATCAACTTTTTTGTCGAAGATTTGACTCCTTTTTAGAAAATTCGTCCTTCTGGCTTGAAAATGCTAGAAAATTCAACTATTTGGTCAAAAATTTACTTTTTTGTTGGAAATTAGTCTCTTTGGTTTGTAAATAGTAGAAAATGCAACTGTTTGGTTGAAAATGAACTGTTTTGATGAAAATTAATATTAATATTTAATTTTATATAAAAAAAATAAAATGTAATATTAATATTTTTTTGCAAAAAAAAATGGATTTATTTTTGCGTGGATTCGAAGAAATTTCCAGGCGATATGCATTAAAATTCAACAACAAAAATTTCCAATGCATTTTTGGACCACCCTATTCTTCACACAAGCATCCGTTAATCAAAGAAGGGGCTGCTTAAAAGCCGAAATTCCAAAGATAATTTGGGCAAACCTTGAAACAAGAATGTTCTCAAATATTCAAAATATCGTTAATCAAAGTATAACTTTGTGATTTGCAATATAATTAAAAATATATTTTGAATTATAGATATTAGTATATTTACCAATAGGGTTAGAGAAAACAGCTAAGATGAAATACAGAATACAAATCACGGTTCTCATTTTCTTGAAATAAAGAAACATCTACCAAGAAAAATTTTCGACAAGAGTACAGCTAATGAATGTTCTTTCAAATGATTAGGTATATATAACACCAGTCGTTATCTCATTTGTCCTTCGAAATCATTTATATTTAATTAATCTGTTTCTCCCGCACTGAAGTCGCAAAAGCTCTTCAGATTTATATAACATAGGTGCAATTTAGACTGAGAAATATTACTTAATTTTCATTTATGCTGAAATTAACCTCTTTAATTTCAACGTTTTATCGTTCGATACAAAGAGAGGTAAAAACTTTTATTTATTTAAAAAGTAGGATTCGATTTCAATAAAAAAGTAAAAAAGGTTCTGAAAGTGATTTTGATGAGTGATAAAATTTTATTACACTTACTGGTAAAACTCAATTGAATTTTTTCCAACTTTAAAAAACGTCTGCGAGAAAAGTGATGACAATCAATTTATAAGTATATTATAAAACGAATTATTAATTAAAAAAAAAAATAAATGCAGTTGGAAAATCATATTTTTATTAATGACAAGAAGCCTATAGTTTCAATTTCTTCATGAGCTCAGCATAGGACCATTTGTTTTGTCCTAAATTTTTATAATTACACTAGCATCATCAATTGCGCGCTATGCGCGCGTGTAGTTTTTCGATTTGAGAGGCAAACCTTTTTTCAATAAAAATTAAATTTTCAAACAAGTATTTATTTCTTAAAATTCGACAATTTGATTTTGATTTGAATTTTCTGTAAGATTCCATTTATTACATTTTCTGGATATATTTGTCACATAGATGTATTAAATTATTTTTTTTTTATTAAAATTTTTTTTTCAAAGTTCAACAGTAAGAAAAATGTAACATTTATCTGCATGATGAAACTGAGAAAAATTCAAGATCTATAATGAAACATTGTATTTAATCAAGCCATGCGTATACAACAGTATGTTAATTTATATTTGACATAAGCACAAGTGACTTTATTGTTAAATAACAGTCAAAAAGTTATTTTCACAATGAATGAGCAATAATCATTTCCCTGTATTTTTATTCCATTATTTAAATTTGAATTATTATTTTTGAAAATTAAAACTTACAACGAATGGTTAATTTTTCCTTGTTCTATTAAAAATTTTAGCTTCGCTTGACATCTTGATCCTGTAATATGACAAGTTTCACTTGAAAAGTTGACACTTCAGAGGAAAAACCTTTTTTGGTTTAAAGTTCAACTACTTAGTTGAAAGTGGAACTATTTTGTTAAAAATTAATTTTTTTGGTTGCAGATTCATCATTTTAGTTGAAAACACTTTTATTTGTTCAAAATTCAATGATTTTGTTGAACAATTTTTGTTGTAAATTAATTTTTTAACTGAAAATTTAACTATTCCATGTTTGCTGTAACATTTATCTTCTTAAGTTTGAAATTCAGCTATTTGGTTGAAAATTTAACTATTAGGTTGCAAATTCTTTTAACAATTCCAAATTTGGTTGAATATCATTGCATTTTTTTACAAATCAATCTTTTTTGGTAGAAAATTAATATTTTTGGTTGAAAATTCATTTCTTCGATTGAAAATTAGATTTTTTTTATTGAAGATTAATTTTTTTAACTGAAAATTTAATCATTCAATTTTTTCTCGAAAATTTTTCTTTTTTCACTGAGATTTAATCTTCTTGGTTGAAAATTCATCTATTTGGTGGAAAATTCAACTATTGGGTTGCAAATTCATTTATTTGGCTAAAGATTCATTATTTTAGGTAAAAATTAATTACTTTCCTTAAAAATTTAACTATTTTGTTAAGAATTCATTCTTTCTTTTTTTTTGAAAATGAATTTTCTTTGATGATAATTTAACAATTCCATGTTTGAATAATTTGATGTTGAGTGTTTTTTGTCTACTGGTCTAAAATTAATATTTTTTGAATATTGATTTTTATATATAAATTTTGAAAAAATTGCTCTTAAGCTCTGCTGGGATACGAAACCAGATATTTCAGATTGAGAGTCTTGAGTCTTCAGGCTCGAGAGAAATTTTTTTACAATTTAGAGAAAAAATCAATATTAACAAAATATTGATTTTAGCCCAGTAGATAAAAAACACTTAACATCAAATTATTTAATAAATTTTATCTGGTCAAAACCATAACATCAAAAAATATAATTTCATGTTTGATTTAACATTTATCTTCTTCAGTTGAAAATTAATCTATTTGGTTTAAAATTTCTGTATTTTGTTAAAAATTTTATATTCTTTGTTTAAAAATTAACCGGTTTTGATACAAAACTGAACTATTTCGTTAAAAATTCGTCTTTTTTGGATAAGTTCAACTTTTTTATTATTTGAAATCAAAATAGTTTTTCGTTAAAAATTTAATTCTGGGTTTGGATTAATTTGTAACCAAACTGTTTCACTTTTAAGAAAAACAAGGTTAAATTTTTAATAAAGAGACGAATTTTCTAGAAAAAAGTTTTTCCCAAGAAGATTAATTTTCTAACAAAATAGACGAATTTTCAACAAAATAGTTGCATTTTCAACTAAAGAGATGTATTTTCAACTAAAATGATAAATCTTCAAGTGAAAAAGGTAAATTTTCAAGGAGAAATGTAATAGTTAATATTTCAATCAAATCTTATTTTAATTTTAAGTCAAAAACAGCGAAATTCATCAAAAAAAGAATAATTTTTAACAAAATAGTGAAATCCTCAACTGAAACAGATTATTTTCAACAACAAAAAATTAATTTTGTTCTAAAAAGACGAATTTTCGACAAAATACATGAACTTTCTACAAAATAGTTACATTTTTGTTGATATCTCAACTGAAAATGAGTTTATTTTAAATAAAAAAGAGTTGAATTCATTCAGGACAGACGAATTTATAACAAAGCTTTTGAATCCTGAACAAAAACAGATTAAATTGCAACTGAAAAGTTAAAATTTTGACAATAAAAAATTTAATTTTCATTAGAAGGAATGCATTTTTCTAAACATCTTTCAAACTGACTCGAATTATTCCTAAAATTCTGAAAAATATTTTTTAATTAAAAAATTGCCTCAAAATTTTCCAGAAATGAAAAATTATTAAAAGTTTTCCCAGGAACTTTAAGGAAAGTTGCTAATTTTCTCAAAGCCTTACAAAATTCTTAAAAAGCTTTGAGTTTTGTATTCGAAATCTTAAAAAATTTACATTTTGTTTTAAATTTTGTGGAATATTTTCATGTTTTAAATTATTTCTGTATTATTTTCAAACTTTTGAATACCGCTTAGAATTACTTGAATTTTTTCTAAAATTTTCTAACTTTCAAGCAAAATTTAAAATTTTGTCTCTTCATTCTTTTACATTCTTTTTCACAATTTCAGGAAAGCATTTTAAATTTTAGAATTTTTTTTCAATTGTTAAATCATTTGGAATTTTTCCAGAATATTCGTAATCTTTATTAAAAGATAACCAAACTGAAAACAGTCAATAAAAGTCATACTCACGCAGTGTCGCGGCCGATCTTTTTTGTTGACAATTTATATTTTTGGGTTAAAAATTCAACTCTTTTGTAGAAAATTCATCATTTTGGCTTGAATATTTGTTGAAAAGTCATATTTTCGGGTTGAAAATTCAACTGCTTTGTAAACAGTTCGCTTTTCTGAGTTTCAAATTATTTCAAAGTGATCGTTTTTAGAATAAAAATTCAACTGCTTGGTTGGAATTTTTTATTTTTTGGTAAACAAATTAATATTCCTGGTTGAAAATTCAACTATTTGGTTATAAATTTATGCATTTTGTTGAAATTTCTTCCATTTCGGTTAAATTCGACTGTTACTGATTTAAAATGAAAATCTTCCATTGGATAAAATATCAAATATTGTATTTCTTTTTGTGAGTTCATAATTTTTGGTTGAAAATTCGCAACTACATGTTTGAAAATTGAACAACTTTGTTAAATAATAAGAAACAGTAAGATTTGACCAACCTCTCTCCCCCAAATCGTCTAACGGTAGTTTTTGATGACCTGTAAAGAAATTCACGAAAGAAATTTAGTTAGCAAAAATTAAGGGGATTTATCAGCGTTATAAAATGGATGGGCAGTTTCCGGCCGCACGGTTGAATATTTTCGCCTGATATTTTGCATACCTCATCTAAATATTATTCTCTTTTGCAGTGAAGTCTCGGTTTTTTGAAATTTTTTTTATATTTTACGTTATAAACAAAAAGAAAAGAACAATAGAAAAAAAAATGCAGTGACGCTCAGTAGTAGCTGAGTGTGTATTTTCGAGGCCTGAGCAATCGACACCCGTCAAATTTACGAGGCAGACTCCCCGTAGCGCGAGCGGGGACTCTGAAGCGCGTCGAATTACCCGAAACGAATCACACTCTTATTCTTATGAGATGCAGGCCGGTTCAAAAAACTGAAATTATGAAAGCGTCGCGTGATTAAATTTTAATTAGCAGAAATAGTTTATTCGTATAATTTCAAGAAAGTGAAAACAAGATTCATGAAAATCGGTTCATATTTGCAGTAATAATAGAAATGTTGAAGTGCACACGATAGTATGCAAAGATACACCGCACTATGGGAGGAAACACATTTTTTTCGTTCAATCGGTCTACAGACTTCAATTTTTCCCCGATCCGCAATAATTTTTTTTTTAATTGAAGAGCGCTAAATTTCCAGGAGCACCTTAGTCAGAGATTGTTGCATTTCCATTTATTTATTTATTATATGTTTACTCGAAGTAT
>CAKNYM010052029.1:345094-398470 GCA_932195095.1 Andricus curvator
GTTAGATCTTCAAAAGAGAATAATTAATTTTTATTTCTTGTCTTTTTAAAGCGTGACTTTTCAAAAGGGCTTTTTTTCCAAAATGAATCCTATTTTTGTGCTTGTCCGAAGGTATTCGTTTTTTATTCTTGCCGTTCAATTTTTTTTTAAATTTCTAAGAATATTGTCAGTCACAGTCCAAATGTATTTCTTTTTTATTCTTGCAGCCTGTTTAAGTTAACTGTCTATTGATTAAGTCTATTAATTAATATTACGAATTTACTGCAACATCAATATTGTGTAAATCAAAGTGTCCAAATTAGTGATTTTATTTCATGATAAAATTTTTTCCAAATGTTTCTAAACATTATTGATAACAGAAAACATTTTAATTGCAAAGGATTTTTTTAATATTAGGAAATAATTCTGCTCTTAAAATTTTGCTACTGCAGTATACAATTTGTAAACTTTTTCACACCGGTAAATATATCATAATTTGCGAAATGTGTAAACTGTCGGTACCGGAAACCAAAATAGTTATCGGTACCGATAATGAGATTTCCGGGAAAATTTTCAATGATTGAGATTTTATTTTAAAACACACGAAACAGGATCTAGGAGATTTTAAGACAATTGAAAGATTTTTTAAGAAAACTGAATTATTTCAAAAGATATTTAGAATTTTTGAAAAGGTGTTAACATAAATTAAAATTTGAAAAATTTCAAACCTTTTCAAACCAAGCGTACACTTTTGAGTATATCGAAAAAAAATTTAGAAGCTTTTTAAGAATTTTGAAAGAATAAAAAAATTTTCTTAAGATTCCTCTGAAAATTTCTACAAATCTCTAAGGTTTTAAGGCAATTTTTAAATTTTAATTTTTCAGCTTAAAAATTATTTATGAATTTTAGAAATTTTGAAGAGATTAAAAATATTTTAAAACTTGAATTGTTTTTCGAAAATTTATAAAACATTTTTAAATTTCTTCAAATCTTCCATAAGTACTGAACATCTTTTAAGCTGACTCTAATTTTCCACAATATTTTGCAAATCCCGTAAAATAAAAAAATTATATCAAACTTTTCTAGATTTTTTTCGACATATGTGAGATCTTCAAAAATATTTTTTAATATCCTCCGAAATCTTACGAAAATGTATTTATATAACTTTGAAAAGAAACTGATAATGCTTGATTCCTTGTTATCAAATCTCGGAATGTGGTTCTATCTCGAATTTAAGTGTCCAACAACTTTTAATAAATTAATAGTTATTTGAAATTTTTATTTTGTATTAAGAATTATTCTAATTGGAGAAAAAATTAATTTTTTTAACTCTACAGCTTTTCCATAGTCTGCCGAAATTGAAAGCCCTAGATTTTTTTAAACTTTTTTTTATCTTTTTGTTTTTTTATTTGGTTTTTTTGAAGGTTGACGCTAATAACTCAGTTATTGGTATAAAAAATGGGGAAATGTGAAAAGTGTTAAAAGCTAACAGAACATTAGACACTTTTCAAATTAATTTTTTTAATTTTAATCAATTTATTTACTTAATTTAAGTTTAAGTAAAGACCATTTAATTAGATAATATAAGAAGTGTCCAAGAAAGAATTTTAAAGAGCTGCTCTGCTATTTTTATTTCATTTGTTTGGGGAAGTATATTTCTCGGAAATTCTCCGCCGGTTCTACGAAGTAGAAGCGTAGAGGTGACAAGAATTGAGGATTCCCCTCCGCCCCACCAATGTCATTTCGCTACATCGTGCGAATTCAAAACAAAACCACACTTTGGAATTTTTTTTCGAAAAATTCTTTGTAAAAAATTTTGTTTTTCAAAAAATTTTTTCAAACAAGTTTTTTTAAAAGTTTTTTTCAAAATTTTTTGTTTCATATAAAGTCATTTCAAATATTTCTTTTCAAACAAATTTTTTTTTAAAAAAGGTTTTTCAAGAAATTTTTATTTACATTTTTTTTATTTATTATTTATTATTTATTTACAATTTTTAATATATACAGTTGAATTTTCTATAAAAATGAATTTTGAACAATGATATTTAGGAATTTTAGAAGCGTTAAAGTGAGTCAAAATATTTTGAAACTTGAAAATATTTACTAATATTTATAAAATATTTATGAAAAACAATGAATTTTCAAGAAATAGTTGAATTTTCTATAAAAATGACTTTTCAACTAAGAAGATTAATTTTGAACCAATAACAAATATAATAATTACATTTTTAACCAAAAACAACGAATTTTGAAAAAATAGTTCAATTTTCAATGAAAAATTAAAAAAAAAAAAGGGAATTTTTAACCAAATAGTTGAAATTTTCTACCAAAACACAACGAAATTTAAAAGTATATAGTTAAACTATAGTTAAACTAATTTTCATGAAAATTTTTTAATTTTCTGCTATTTTTGCCGTGACGTATTAAAATAATTGTTAAGACTTTGATTAATAGTATTTTAAGTTAACCTTTGAATAACAAAAAATCTAGAATTTTTCTTTTATATTCCATGCATCTGGCAACTTTAAGAGATATTTAAAAGTATTAAAGAGATTCAAAAATAATTTATGACTACAAAAGATTTGTTTTTAATTAAAGCAAAATATAGAATTTTTGTTTTCAAAAAAATTTCTCAAGATTTGAAAACATTTCAAAAGATTTCTATAAATTCCGCGAAAAAATCCGAAATAAGTTGGAAGAATACTTAAATTTTCAACCAATAAACAACGAATTTTAAAAAAAAGTTCAATCTTCAATAAAAAAATGAATTTTTAACATATACAATTAATTTCCTTTTAAAAAACAACAAATTTAAAAAATACATAAATTTAAATTTTCAATCACAAAAATGAATTTTTTTTCAAAAATGTACATTTTCTTCTCTTTTTTTTAAAATCTTCTCAATATTAAAATTATATTTTTAAGTTTCAAAATTATATTTCAAATGAGTTGAAATTTTTCCTGATTTTTTTCTAATAGTTAAAAAAATTCAGGAAAAATTTCAATAATTGTGCAAAATTATAAAAATTGCCTTGAAATCTTCCAGAATCTTTTTTAACAATTTTATTATACTTTTTGAAATGTTTCAAAATGTTTTGGAATATTCGATTAAAATTCATTTTTCAAAATAAAAAATTATGCTGCAAACATGAACTGATTGATAAAAATATTTTGGTGTCAAAAATAATATTTTTATTCTTAAAATATTTTTTTAAAACTCTTTACTATTTTTTTTATAATATTTATGCATATTCAGGGTTAAACTATTCAAAAAAAAGGAATAGAAACAAAAAAAAATTTTATAATGTACCAGGACGTGAACCCATGACGAGAGAGTTTGCAGTCTGCAACTTAGACCATTGCTCCATCGTAGCTTGCTCGATTTTCCTGTAATTCAAACCGATGTTTCTTTCAACGAGTGCACGAGTTTCTTTCAACCCTTTTTTCTCATAAACCGTTTTCTATCTAAGTAAACGGTTTCAGCTTTTTCCATCTCAAATTAAGCCCTCTTCGCTCACAAAACATGATTAAAATCCGTGCCCCCGTCACGCGCACTCCCCTTGTAATAAAATTAATTTTAAACCAATAACAAAACAAATAGAATAGTTACATTTTCAACCAAAAACAATGAATTTTGAAAAAATAGTGCAATTTTCAATCAAAAATTTTCAACAACAAAAAAAGGAATTTTTAACGAAGTAGTCGAACTTATTTTCGACACAAATTCTTAATCTCCACCATTTATCGCTGCAGCGTATGAAAATAATTATTAAGACTTTGATTAATAATCTTTGAAATTAATTTTTTGAATAAAAAAAATGCAGTCATTTTTTTCAAAATTTCATGATTTTTTCAATTTTCCAGAACTTTTTTTTAAAAGGTCGTAACTCTTCAAGGCCTCTAGGGTTTGTATAAAAAAAATAATGAATAACTTATTCATAATTATTTTAGATCAAATTATGCTTCAATAAATTTTGCCAATTTCAACGAACGATGTCTTTTTGAGGAAAATAAAAAAATTTTCTTAAGATTTTACGATTTCCGGGAAACAGTGAAATGAAATTTTGGTTAAAAAATTAGACATAATTTTATATATAATAAAATGAAATAACATATATAATAGATTAAAAAATAAAACTTTAATGATAAACTATAGCGGACCCGACAGACGTTGTCCTGTTGTCCTAATTTATAAATAAAAAATTAATTAAATAAACAGTTTCCAGTGGACTGAATTGTGAATCTAAACCATTCTTGAATCCACTGGAACACACATAAAAAATTTCATCAAAATCGGTCCAGCCGTTTAGGAGGAGTTCAGTCACATACACACGGACAGAAGAATTATATATATATATATATATATATATATATATATATTAAATATTAATTAATAAATTAATATTAAATATAAATTTTAAAAATAAAATTTAGAAAAAATTTGAAAAGATTTTAAATAAGAGTATAGTTTTTTATAGTTTAATTTATTTTATATTTTATTTTTTTTATTTTATAGTTTTTTTACATTTTCAACCAACAAACAGCGGATTTTCAAAAAATACTGACATTTTTAATCAAAAAGATGTTTTTTTTAACCAAGTACTTAATTTTTCGATACGAAAGATAAATTTTCAAACAAGAAGATTTATTTTCTACCAAAAAGCAACGAATTAAGAAAAAATGTTACATTTTCAACCAAAAAATAAACATCTAATTTTCAATAACATTGTTTTATATTTCACCAATTTTCAACGCGATATACAAAAATAATTATTAAGACTCTTTTTCGGGATTCTTCATTTGTCTGATTTTTCGAAATGTTTCAAAATAGTTTTGAATTTTCTTTAAACATTATTTTTCAAAAAAAAAGCAATTAAAGCTTTCCCAGGAATCTTACAAAAAAAATTTCTTTTTTTGAAACCCTTCAAAATTATTGAAAAGGTTCCAAAATTTTATTTCAAAAATCTATATTTTCTTTTAAAATTTTAAATCTTCTCAATATTTAAATTATTTGTTTAAAGTGTTTCAAAACTATGTTTTACATTAATTCGAATTTTTCCTGATTTTTTTTCAATTGTGCGAAATGATAAAAATTGCCTTACAATCTTCCAGCAGAGATTCCACCTCATCTCTGCTTCCAGGATTCTTTTATGACAATGTTTCAATCAAAGCGCCCCCAATTGAACTAGCCAGTTTACGAACTAAAATTACCCAATCTGATCTTCTCTACCGACATTATCAAACTGGAAAAATGTCGCCCTGCCTGACCACTCAAGTAGGAGCGTATATTGTCTATTTAGTTCCTAAACTGGCTACTTCGATTGGGGGCGCTTTGATTTTAGTTCGCAAAAGCTTACTTCGAGAGGGGGCACTGCGGAGAATCACTCGAAACTGAATGTATGGGATCGGCAATCTCCCACCTCATCTCTGCTGCGCCATATTCCCCAGGCGTGACGTCACGATGCCTATTAACGACTCCATGTCAACCAGGGCTGAGTCGCCACGTCATAGGATTGCCAGAATTTCTGACATGCACGAAATAGTTAATTTTGGTTAATTTATAACAACCATCAGTAACTAGCCTATCACCATGGCTACCGGGTCGCCGTCAGAGTCAACGCTGGGCCAAACAGATTCCCACTAGACGTGGCCATCTTTACCATCCGGCGAATGCCATGTCACGGAGGTGCCACGCCACAGATTAGCGGCAGACCATACAACTTGACCTCATGGGCTCTGCCTAGTTAATTTGGATTGGAACACTAAGTAACGCCATATTGCCTCCACTTGTGACGTCATTATGAGGAAATTACAATTAATGATCGGAAACTTGACAAGAGCGGTCTCAACGGTCATTGGGTGGACTATCAATTGGACTTCAACTTCGAGATTCGACCGTGCAGGGAACGACTACCAAGTAACGTGCATTTTAACTTAATGTGTAAACTGATGTGCACTCGGTAACTTACGTATATTGTCAACTTTAAAATTTAGTTAGGGTTATGTCTCCATGAAACCTTTTATCTAGCACAAATTATTCGACGGACCTATGAAAGATTTCATGAGACCAAAGCTTAGAAATGCGCGACAAGTCTCATTAAAGCGTATGCACATGCGCGCTCGTGTCTGGTCGAGGTTAGGTCAGTTGTCACACTTAGCGGAACGAAAACGTTCAGAATGAGTCTAAATCCTCTCAAGCAAGTGTTTCAGGTGTAAAAATCTATTCTCTTATTTATTAAATTTTGACCTAACTCAAAATATTACTTGGTTAATATATAGTAAAATCACTTGTTGTTAACCATTATTTCGTGATTTATTTTTATATTTGGTTAATATTTTTAATATATTATTAATATATTTATTATTAATATATTTTCGAAGCTTGAGAAGTTTAGAAACATTCCAAGTCTCCTGAAATTTTGATCCGCTCAAGTTCATTAAGCTTATAACCTGGATTTAGACTTACATTTACATGGATACGAGAATTTTATTACGCCATTGTAATTGTTGCGAAAAATAGTTCATAGTTCTAGTTAGTAATTGTTTGGTCCATAGCTTCCCCGGTAGTCGCGCTGTGAATTCATGATTGTGAACGCGTCTTCATGCGAGCACCATTCGAGTTCACGGTCTTGGTGCGTCGCATGAATCTGTCACTTTCGTTCTTGGTCTAGATCGGACAACACGAGCCACGTTTATTTTATTTTATCCAACGTTGTAATATTGGTCCTTTTGAAATAATTGTATACCTATTGGATCTTTTGGAATTACTTTATACCTTGAAGTATTGGAAATTGTAAATGGTACTCCAACTGACTGATTTAACGCCGCAAAGATGTCAAAGGTGATCCTTTTATTATTTCGGTGAGCGACGCGATGGTGGACTCGGGTTCGTAGACTTAAAGTTCTTGCCTCTCTCCGACCCATTGTCTCGCTCAACCTCCTTAGGAGTGTTCCTCTTCCTTTTTTGTATTTATTTGTAAACAAATTCGAGTCTACGCGCAACGGGATTTATATATTTTGTTATTTGTGTAGCTTCATTGAGATTCGCGTTAAAGTTTCTTCTAAGGTTTGCTCCGTTTGAAAAGGGAAATGGCGTGTACGGTTTTCCTTGCCTATGGCCACGTGGCCATATCATGTTTTCCTTCTTATTAGACTACTGTTTTAGAGTCCATAAGCGTTATGCGGTTTAAAATTGTCGGGAGATAATGATTAAGTTGTAAAATCACATTTTATTTAATTTTTCTGATATAAAAAATCGAGTTAACAACCCTTCAGGTAAAATTTGGTCATTGTGATCTTTAAGAATCACCCCTGAGATCGTTTGCTCCTTTAACTTTCCTTTTTTTAAGTTTCAGGTTTTCTTTCTTTTATAATCGTTCAATTAAATTTTTTTTTATTATTGAATATTTTGCCGGGTCACAAATTTTGCTCGATTCTCTCTTATCGCTGATACGGGCCTGGCTGGCGCCCAGAGCTATATAATTTATACGTATACCTATGCATATACGTATATAGGTACGTATATGTATGCGTATATTTTACAAAACAAAATCGCCATTCGACAGGTGGCCAATAAACCACGCTCGCAATATATACAATAGTCAGCGCGAGCATAAGGTCACTCATCTATTTCTTATGGATGACTTGAATATCTATGCCTCTGGTAAAAGAAAACTTCAAACTGCTATAAATATCGTCAATAACTACATAGGAGTAATTGGGATGGACTATGGTTTGGATAATGGTGCCAAAATTAATCTGAAGGAAGAAAAGATTACTGGCGTTCCCAAGGACCCTGAGCTTGTGGATATACGTGTCATCAGACATCTTAATACTGGAGAGACTTATACATACCTGGGCGTGCCTCAAAGCCGCATTCAGGACGTAACATTAGTGAAGGAGTCTCTCCGAAGCAGATACTTGCATCTTCTTCGACAGATTTGGTCTTTCAATCTGTCGGCGTTGAACAAGGTATCTGCGACTAACATGCTTGCCGTCCCGGTTCTACTCTACTCGTTTGGGGTAGTTCAATGGACGAAGAACGAGCTTAAGGCCCTTGATGTCATTACACGTAAGAACATGCATATGCATAAAAGCTTGCATATCAATTCGTCAGTTCCGCGATTATATATTTCACGCCGTCAAGGCGGACGCGGACTTCTGAATCTCCAGTGTCTTCATAACCGAATTGTTCTAAATATAGCTTACATTGTAGCGAATGGCAGAGATCCTCTCCTAAAGATGGTCAGGAACCACGAGATAATTGGCGAAGGAACATTCGTTTACATAGCCGCGGAGCAAGCGGCCGAGACCCTTGGCCTGCATTTTAACATCAGAAGTGAGGAAAGTGCATTACTCCATCTAGATGCTTCACTTCTAAAAGCCGAAGTAAAGAAAGCAGTGGTTGCAAAATTTCACCAAGAGCTACTCGACAAGAAAATGCACGGAAACTTTCACAGAAATGTAGAAAAATAGTCCTTGTCGAAGGAACAAACTTTTGCTTTCCTCAGATCATCAGGGCTTAATTCAGGTACAAAGGGTTTTATTTTCGCATGCCAGGACGGTGTCATTTCCACCTTAGCATACCGTGTCCGCATTTTATGTCAAGAAGTTTCCAGTGATAGGTGCAGAGCGTGTCATGCACACGCTGAGTACCTAGAACACATACTATCGGGGTGTCCGACCCACGCAGGAACCACAAATATCTATAGACATAATGCGGCCCTAAGAGTGCTTTATTACCATTTTTGTCGCTCTTATGGTGTTGGGCGCGACCCTGCCCTGCCGAACGCTCCAAGGGAGATAGAGTCCATTGTCCGAAATGAGAAGTGCCAAATTTTCTGGAACTACGATTTTCGGACAGCAGTTTCCGTAGCACACTCGAGGCCCGACATCGTTCTCCAAGATTTCGAGTAACGAACGATATTCGTGATCGAATTCTCGGCTCCGTCCGAATACAATGTCACTGCCAAGGAGAAAGAAAAGGAGGAGAGGTATTAAGACCTTGAAAGAGAGCTGCAACGACTGTACCCAAAATATTCGGTAGAAGTAATTGTCCTTGTGACGGGTGCTCTCGGAGGTGCGAAGCTATCACTGGGTCGTAACCTTAAAACCATACCCGCGTGCCAAAAATATGCCAAGGCACTTGCGAGTTGGATGCAGAAAGCTGTCATCCTTGGGTCGCTTCGTGTCCTCAAGACACACGAGGGTCTCGCCGGTCTGTCTTTGTTATTTCATCGTGCCCTGTGACCAGCCATCTCACGGTTGTGAGACGTGGCCATAAGTTTGATTTACCGCGATTCTACTGGGAGCCGGTGTCATTTTTTCGATGGCAGTCGCTCTCAGTGGAACCCTGCGGTGGTTATTTAACCCTTATATATATACACGGCTGTACACGGTTATTTCCACTTGCGCAGTTCCGGCACCTCCTACCACGGTCCCTGTACGCTCTCCTCCGTGTCAGTGGCTGACCAATGAAAAAGAGGCCTGAAGAGTCGGCAGCCCGCGTTGGTTTGAATTGAGTATTTTACTATGACGTCATGGGTATGTATTTTCTCAGTCATGTTCCATTTTTTTGTCGATTAACGGCCTTTCAGTTTCACGAAATAAAATAAAATATCCTAAATTTGAGGTTAGTGCCACTCTCACATCAAATTTCGGATAGGTGCTTGTATTTCCTGAAACTGAAAAGTCGTCAATCGGCAAAAGATTGAAACATGACTGAGAAAATAGATTTTACACTTGATAAATATTACTATTCCGACCTTCATCACTTACCTTTACATTTAGAATATTTTCTCCAAAAACTCGTGTGCAGTTGCAGTCCCATGTGGTAACCTTCCTGAACTGACATTTCCACCTATCCTAGCTTTCTACACTTGAAAATTATTAATATTCAGACCTTTGTAATTTACTTTTACGTTTAGAATATTTTCTCTAAAAACGCGTGTACAGTTGTAGTGCCACATATGCTAATCTTCCTGATGGCTGACATTTCCACCTAGCGTAGCATCGCCACGAAGTCATGCTGCAATACTCAATATGCCGCGAAATATTTTAGGCGCTTTTTAATTCTATTATATAGATTTTTAGTTGGAAAATTGTCCTACGTTAACAAAAACACTGAAAAACACTGACACGCATGATGCGCAAATGCGCAAAAGCACTAACGGACGACGACTTTTTTAACTGCGTATATACCGAAAAGCGGGGGTCTGTTTAAAATTACAAAGCACAACAAACTGCCGGTTTAACAACAGTTTCGGGGGTTGCCTGAAAATAGCCTTGTTACTACATTGGGGAAATCGAAACGTAAACAGTCCGGGCCATCTGATCTGTTTCCAATTAGAATGCATAATATTGCGCAATATAATCGAATGAGTACTCACGCTCTGCGGCCCTTCTAAAGCAAGAGTCGCAACAGTCTCTCGCCACTTGAGCTGGGAAACTGCGTGGGTTAGCAGTTCTAGGAATTACTAAACCGCGAGTCAGTTCTCTGATAGACGGGTGTATCTATCTGTATGAACGTCGCTGGAGTTCCATCTTTAAGGAACGTAACATATATCGCGAATCGATAAGGAAGCGATAGAGTTTACCGGCATAGTAAGTAGTATGCGGCAAACCCTCTTCAAATTGCCACCAGCAGCGTAACGTACAGATAGCACTGGTAACACCGGAGTGGGAAGTTTCCTGGCGGCTAGAGGGGTGAGTCGTTAAATAGCCGCTCTCGACAAGAAAGCTCGCCTTGATAGAAACATATAATTATTTTGTTGTTATGAAAAAGAATATTACTTCTAAAAACTGCACCTACAAAAAAATCGTAATAATTGTTTAGTCTATATTCATAGGTCAAATGTGGGATAAAATTTAATGGATATTAAATACAGATTTTTTTTTCAAGGAATGTTTTGACTAGTTAAAAATCTATCAATAGTGAGACGGCGTCATTAGTAATATTATGCTAAAATATTAGTTTTTCAACATTTGAACTTTTTACAACAAAAAACAACATATTTCCATAGTACATAAATTTTATAGCATAACTTAAACACTAACAATGTATTTTGGAACTTTTCGTCGACTTTATAAGGAACAGACTTCTTATACCTAAGCCAAAGTGAAAAATTGATTAACAGTTTTGAAAATTGGACCATTTACAAGATAACGGGAATATGCAATTCTTTTTTGAGACTGCAGTTGAAAAAACTAATATTTTAACTAACTTTGACTACCAAGAATCTCATTATATTCCTTAAAGCAAACACACAAAAATTTGTATTTCAAATGCTGATCACCATTGATTACTATTCTTGAATATATTATTTAGATAACGTTACATTTCTCACAAAACTGTAATTCAATAATTTTTTATTTTAAACGGTAAAGAAAAAACAGCTTCATCTAACCATGCTTGCGGTTTACTAGCAAACAATAGTTCAAAATATTGATGAAAAATACTGTGCTATTTTCGTACACCTGATATATTTTAACAATTGCAACTTTTAGCCATATTTTACGATTTCTGAAGCGCAAGAGTTGGAAAGTTTCGTGAAACGATTTGAAAGCTGACTATATATCAGAAGTCGTACAAAGTACCAGAGGTCGTGGAAAGTATCAGACGTCGTGGAATCCACCACAGCATATAGGAAATTGTCGTGGAAGCAACCCCTGGACATATTTTTGCTAACTAAAAGAAAATCATTTTTAATTGATGTTTGTGTTTTGACATTACTTATGTCATCCATTTTATACAGTTATTTAACATTGCATTTTATTTACACAAGCTTCTTGATAATGCTGTACTTGAAGAGATAAAAAAAGTTCAAAAATTCTGCTTCCAAGTAATAAGAAGATCTTGTATTAGAGTTTATGAATGTTAACAGTTGCAATTTTTAACAATATTTAACAATTTATAAATTACAAGGGTCGGACATTCTCGTGAAAAGGTTTCAAAACTGTCTATATATCACAAGTCGTGGAAAGTACCAGACGTCGTGGAATCCACCACAGCATATAGGAAATTGTCGTGGAAGCAATCCCTAGACATATTTTTTTAAACTAAAAGAATATTATTTTTAATTGATGTGTGTGTTTTGACATTACTTATGTCATCCATTTTATACAGTTATTTAACATTGCATTTTATTTACACAAGCTTCTTGATAATGCTGTACTTAAAGAGATAAAAAAGTTCAAGAATCCTGCTTCCAAGTAATAAGAAGATTTTGTATTAGAGTTCTTGAATGTTAACAGTTGCAATTTTTAACAATATTTAACGATTTCTAAATTACAAGGGTCGGAAATTCTCGTAAATTCTCTGGTCAAAATTCATCTCTGTTTAAAAAATCATCTATTTCAGTTAATGATAGATAATTTCAGTTGAAAATTCATATTTTTTGTTTAAAATTCAACTATTCCATTTTTGGTTGAAAAGTGATCTTATTTAAATTAAAATTCAACCATTTTGTTAAGATTCGATGTTTTTGTAGTTGATAATTCAAAAATTTCGTTGAAAATTTATGTATTTTGTTGAAAAATCGTCT
Organism: Andricus curvator; assembly: GCA_932195095.1. NCBI lineage: Eukaryota > Metazoa > Arthropoda > Insecta > Hymenoptera > Cynipidae > Andricus > Andricus curvator. Next base: position 357,616 of record CAKNYM010052029.1, read on the forward strand.
TGGTGGTAGAAAGTTCAAGTATTCCAGTTAAATATTCATCATTTTGGTTAAAAATTAATCTTTTTGTTGCAAAATAAAACCACTTGGTTGAAAGTTGAGCTAAAGTTTTAAAATAAATAGGGTTTTTGTATGTGGAAAATATTTTTTTCAAACTAAAAACATAACTATCACATTTTTGGTTAGAAACGGATCTTTTTTAGTTCAAAATTAAACAGCTTCATTAAAAGCTAATGTTTTTTTCTCAATCGTCTTTTTTGTAGAAAATTAATTTTTTTGTAAACATGCACTAAATTTTAAGTAAAAGTAGATCAAATTTAAATAGGTTTGAATAATTATAAAAATGTATGGACTTCAGAGGTAAATTCAAGAAATTATTAATTATGTTCTTAGTGTAATATACTTATTTAATTAATTGATCGTGCTAATATATTTAAGAATATGTTGTAATATTAATTGAATTCCTCGAAACGATTTTTTTTCAAAGATGCGAAATATTTAAATGGCTCCATGTTATGAAAAATGCACCTGGAAAAACCTCGAGATACCTCGAAAAAACCTGGAATTGTCAGGGCATTTTTTTCCATGATTTGAGTAGACACCCTGTAGCACCTTAATTTAACTCAGTAATTTCATTTCGAGCGTGAACGTCAGGGAATCGAAATGTAAAGGTTATTTTCTGAAATGCTGTTTTTAAATCATTCTTAGGTTGTTTAGAAAATGAAAAAAGAATTTCATAAACTTACAGAATTGAAGTATCACTGACCGAATCAATTTCAAATCAGACAGGTAACATGTTGGTTTTCACAGGAAATTAGGCAATACGTATTTTTCCGATTTGCAAACAAAATTTTTTCTAAAAAGTTATGCGTATTTGAATTTTGTGGTTTGTTTTTAAAAAAATCCTAATTTTTGTCTTTACACCTCTATAACTTTTGGCAGTTTTTCTGAAAAAATTAAAGATCAACTTTCTCAAAGAACCCACAATACAATTTGTTGCCAATTTTTTTTTAAACTTTTATTTTTATAATGAAGATATCTTCTAAGTTTGATGCTTGCCCAATAACTTTTGTAGTCAGGAGAATTATTTGTTCTTACAATAGAATTTTATTCTATTTTTTTTTCAAATGACTGATACGAAAAAATGTTAAGATAAAAGTTTGCTCGCCTGAAAAAGTTCTATGAAAATGGTCTCTTGTTCTTTTACGATATTTTTCATACTTTTCGAGAAAAATTGAATAAATATAAAAGATAATGTAAGTATTAATAATATATAATATTATAGCATTAGTTCAAAAATGTATGAATTGAATACTTTTTACATTACTAATGAAAAATTTTCATACTGACAACAGTGTCCTACATGATTTTGTCTCCTGAATGTTCATGGTCATTTTTGATAGATTAATCAAGTAGCCAGTAACACTTCTGTATGCACCAAAAGGTCAACGCCGTAACCGTGGAATAAAAAGTCCCCTGATTATGAATATCAAGGTTGCTTTTTCGATATCTGGTGAAACCATTTTTTTAACCATTTTTTTAACAATCACGTTATTTTTGAAGAAATAAATTTTCTAACATTATTTTCTTAAAGTTCATGGAGGAACAAAACTTTTATGTGTAATAAAATTTTCAGACGTCAAAACATTTTTTAAGTTAGAGTTTGTAAAATATTTGCGGCTGCATGTCACGATACCTATTAGACCAAAAATTCAATGTTACAGTTAGGATTTTCGTATTTTTTAAGTTCTTTATCTGGTAGCTTCATAATAATCTTTCTCTCTGTTACCACTCTGAAAACTTTGTTCACAGAAGAAAAATCTTTTTCGTGTAAGACATTTTTTCGTCTATCACGATTTTAACAAAATATTGCTGTCAACAATTTTGTTATGACGGACAACCAGGTTTTGACAAAAATAAAATGCGCAGCATGAATTAAAATGAAAAATATTAATTGTATTGGCATCTGGCAGAGATCAAAGATAATATTGCAGTTATTTGTATATGAGGCCGTAATTAATAAATGTTTTGAATTAAGAGCAATTCAAAGAGAGATAAAAGTTTTTCTTTGTGTCTGATTCAAGCATCGCAAATAAAAGGCGCAGATTCTTTGAATCTATGTTTTCGATGATACTAATTGTCATTATCAAAAGTAATAAAATTGAAAGATTCATTGGACACACAAAACAAATTGCCACGAAAAAGATTCTGAGCCTTAAAAATATAAACCTTTTAGAATCAGGAATTCAACACTGAAGTAGTTTCAATTTAAAAATGTTCAAATCAAACATTTCAAACTCATTCTGTTCAAAAATAAACACTTTTTAATATGGAGAGGATACATTACTGAATTTTTATCTGAAAAGTCTCCTCCGAATGCCTAGGCAATTAGCCGACTGCCGGCGTTCAGAAGAATTTGGGACGAAGTCTATACCTGCCGTCCAAGTGCTTGGTTTATTTAGGCATTCAGAAGAATACTCGCAGCCATTCTTCTGAAAGTCTGACACGTTTTAAGCCATAGGATTTGAAGGTGAACATTTATTTTTCAATTTACGTTATTATAATCATATAATATTATTAATGACAAATGATAAAGATAAACGTAATTAATTAAATAATTATTTACCTAAAAATTCTTTATAATAATTGAATAATTAAATTATTAATTTATTTACAAAAGAATAGGAATGATGATTTTTTTCATATATTAAAAAAATTATTTTAATTTAAGATCGTGTTTTCACAGCTTTCCAAAATCAACATTTTATATGTTTGTGGATGATAATTATAAGTATAATCATTATTGCTGCATAATTATATCCACTTAGGGATCGTCCATATATTACGTAAGACGTTTTTCTTTTGTTTAAATGAAGACGAGAATAAAATTGCTGTAAAGTTGAAAAGGACACAACGATATAAACAAAAGAAAAACGTCTTACGTAATATAGACGATCCCTTAGATTTGTTCTACGTATATTAACTGTATTGGCATCTGGCACAGATCAAAGATTATATTGCAGTTATTTGTATATGAGGCTACATCTACATCTACTACATCTTGAATACTTCATGCATTTCAAATCAATTTTCAAATAAATGAAGTCCAATCATCTTTGTAGTTTCACCTCGGAATTTGAGATACCCAGCTATAAACTTGTATAAACTTTTATTTTGACATCCCAAAACTTGTCTCAGAACCTACATATCGTAGGGTGTACGCGTCTGTCAAAATCTAAGGTCAAAGGTAAAAAAAATCAATTTTTTGCAAATATCTCGTTTTCTTTGGGGTTTACGCTATTTGCATTTATCATCAATATTGTAGAGGATACAATTCTCTACAACTTTTGTTTCAAAAGTTTTTTTATACGTTGAATCGTTTTCGAGATAGAGGGCAGTAAGCGCGCAGTGATAAACTATGTAGAGTACCATTTGAGGTCAACCGGTAGTCCCGATCCAAAACACGCCATATAAAGTTTATAATTTATTAATAAATATATAATTATGAATGATTTTCTTTTTTTTTAATTATTGCTTTATAATTAATACGTTTTTTGATTACGTATCTATTTTTAATAAAGTATCAATTTATTTAATCACACTTACCTGATCGTGTAGTTAGAAAATTATTAAGGGAAATACTTAAATTATATTTTATTTCTAATCAAAGTTATACTAATTAGTTAAATAAATAAATAAAAAGCAAAGAATTAAATTTTTAAATAATGTTTTTATTAAAAGAATTGAGGTCAGCCTGTGGGTTGAGACTGATTCAAAAGTTATTAAATTAAACGGTAGAGGGAAACTAATTTGCAAAAGCAAAGTAAATTTAGAATGAAAGTGGAAGGTTTATTGCTAATACTAGTTACATTGGAAGGTCGCGCCTCACTATAGCCGTGTAGGTAATGGGATTGATTTTTGAGTTTGAGATGTAAGTGGGGGGGGGGGGGGGTATCGCGCACCTTGGATTTGAGAAAATGTTACTGGGGGCAGTGAGTGTGGTAGGTGGTCCTTGGTTTGGCTCTTCGTCGCTCGGGCAAGGGTTGGAGCGGAGAAACCAGTGAGATGTGGCTTGGGCCGAAGCCCGGGGAGATCTGACTTCTTGGTCTCGCAGACCGCACTTTTATGTACTTCGCTTCGGCCGCGGCGCACCACTTGCAACGCAGGCGAGTGGGGGTTCACGAGCGAGGATCGTTTCATCGATGTCGCTGGTAGGGAGCTTCGCGTGATGGGTTCGCTCTCGCCACGCAAAAGTCTTCGACAAGTCGAATGACAGGTGGGGTTAGGACGCCCAGGCAACGAAAGAAAGAATCATGGATGTTCACCAAATATTATTCGTGGTTATAAATATTATTTATAACCATGAATATAATTTGGTGGACATCAGATTATTATTCCATACATTTATGACTTTCAAAATTAAAAAAATTGAATAATAATTATAACAACTACAAGTTCTAATTTTAATTTTTTTCTTCTTCATCATTGTCTTCCGGTTGCTGTAGAATTTCAGCTTCCTCTTCATTATCGTCTTCAACGACATTTGTCTCCAGGTCTTCCATGATTTTGGGGTCAAAGGTTCCATCTTCATTGACGTCACTCTTATATGGCAAAGCATTTAGACAAGCTTGCCCATTGCACTGGCCACAAGCTAAAGAACACTGCAACCCCGATTTCCTGCATCCACATCGCGAACCACAACCATTCTTGCAGTTGCAGAATATATTGTGTTTAGCAATTTCTCTGGAGCAGGTGGTAAAATTGTCTTGATAGGTTCCAGGAATTCGTTACGCATTGTCCAACCCCATTCCTGGGGTTCCAAATCATGCCCTAACCAAGTTTGAACTTGATAATAAACACGATTAAAATGTTGATGAGCTCCTGCACTTGTTGGTGGAATATATGATAACTACACAGGTTTATTTAGTTTTGTTGACTTGACATAATGGGCATAAAGAAGATGATCGATACTGTCCACAGATTCAAAACTAACGAATAACCGAGGTTAGTAGAAAGTGGTTCCTTAAAAAAGAAGACGGTCGTAACTATACAATACAATTGAACATTTGTAGTGTTATTGAATAGATAGATTTTTAATTAATGAAAAAAATTATTAATTATAACGTAATATTTAAAAAAAAATGGAAATTATTTATAATTATATATTTAATTATAATTTATAAACTTTATGTGGCGTGTTTTGGATCGGGACTACCGGTTGATCTTAAATGGTACTCTACATAGTTAATCACTACGCACTCACTGCCCTCTATCTCGAAAACGATTCAACGTATAAAAAAACTTTCGAAACAAAAGTTGTAGAGAATTTTATCCTCTACAATATTGATAAGAAATACAAATAGCGTAAACCCTAAAGGAAACGAGATATTTGCAAAAAATGTGCAAAACATCGATTTTTTTAACCTTTGACCTTAGATTTTGACAGACGCGTACACCCTACGATATGTAGGTTTTGAGACAAGTTTTAGGATGTCAAAATAAAAGTTTATACAAGTTTATAGCTGGGTATCTCGAATTCCGAGATACTTACCTTATTTTGACTAACATGCGCAGAGGTATCATGCCAATTGCGTTAATTTTACTCTTATCCTTTTCTTGACAGGTCCATGTCTCGCGACCGTATAGTACAGTCGGTAAGAATATAGAATTATGTATGACCATTTTAGCTTTTTTTGATATGTTTTTATTTCTGAGAATGGACCCTGCTCTACCGATAATCTGCTTACCCTTATTTATGCGCCTATCTAACTCCCCATCTATTTTTCCGTCGCTAGTAACTACGCTACCAAGATATACGTACTTGTCAACTTGTTCTAATCTCTCATCATTTAGGACAATGTTGCACATTGTTTTCTCACTTTCTCCTTCAAACACCATGATTTTTGTTTTATTTACGTTAATTTTGAGGCCCATGTTCTTCACGCTTGTATTAAGTTTATTCAACATTCTTTGCAAGTCCTCGATTGATACTGCCATAACAATCTTGTCACCTACAACACCTAACCCATGTACCTTCACTGCTTCGAGATCTACACCTTCTTCGTCGAACAGGGCTATTCTTAGACATTTATCCATAAATATGATAAATAGCCATGGGGACAGAACGCATCCTTGTTTAGCGCCTTGCATAATATCGAACCAGTCACTCAGTTTCCTATTTGCCCTTACATTAGCTTTACTACCTGTATATATTCTTTTCATTGCTTGTAGGAGCCATCCATTGACTCCGTACACTTTAAGGACTTCCCACAGTTTATTTCTATTTACCTTGTCAAATGCTTTTTCTAGGTCAACAAATGCACAGAAAACTTTCTTTTCTAAATATTATAATAAAAAAATGTCTACGACTATCTGAAAAGGAACCAGACTGTCGATTTTATTTTATGAGTTATTAGCGTTTTTGTGCCGTAGGGTCAAAGTAATCCATTCCCGGTTTTATGTGGGGGTTATACTATGAACTTTGCTCTATCTTTTTAAACCATTCAAATTGCTCGGAATGAATCGAAAAGCGGTTTCTTGGAGTTACAACTTTAATGTATACATACGTAACTTCATAAGTAAAACCTAGTCTATTTTCACATGGACGTACACAAATCTTATAGGAAAAAATACAGAAATATTTTCAGCTCCTTCATTTAAAATTTCTTCTTTCTTATTACTTTTATCACGAAAACTTGACAAATGTTTCTTTTACATAAATCATGAGACTTTTCTATAATTATTACCTTATTTTAGTACCCGGACATTCATTCACTTAATTAATATACACTTCTATTAAATAGGGATTCATATTCACCACTGTTGGTCAACAATAATTATAGCATGAGTTCACATAATTTTTTTAAATAGTGGCTCATTGGTAAATAAGTTTATCATCGAAATTACCTTTCACCGTAAGAACATTCCTTGGGGCGTCAGATACCAATCTCAAAACATGTCTTTCTGTAGATTCCATTCAGAACATGACGAAAAATGGATTTTGTTTATATAGCGAATTTTAATTGAGCACCAACATTCTTGAAAATATTGTTAGTGTTATGTTACAGAGAAGGCCGATGATTTGAAAGATTCTGCAGAAGAAAATACTTCAATTTTTGAGAAAAGTGATGGAATTTTCAATTCAACAGAAAAGGATGAATCTGCAGAACTAAATTGTCATAAGATTGTTGAAGCTGAACATCTAGTCAAAGTTATAAATCGAGAAGATGTGGATTTACAAGGATGTAAAATTGTCGGTGGCGAATCATGTGTAGACATAGGGACAGATTGTTATGAATCTGAAATGGTGGAAGACTCCGAATCTGATGAATTGATTCATGATAGAAGCTACGTTCCTGATCCTGAAGAAGATGAAAAAGATGAAGATGATGGAAACTGGGACAATGATGGAAGACCGCTAGAAGAAGGGACGACTGGTAATGAGCGTTCAAATGAAAGCAAAAGCTTTTCTTCCTCCTATACCACTTCCGGGCTATCTGCGATTTCAGAAGTTGGTTTGGTGCCTGCAATATCAAAAGATAAAAAGAGCGAAGATAAACCTCATTTTTGCTTTTACTGCCACGCACTGAAGCTTAACTTTGCTCGACATTTAAAGAACGTCCACAGAGACGAGACCCTTGTCAAAAACTTCATGCTTCATCCAGCAAAATCAAACGAACGGGGAAAGTTGATTGAGACCATCAGAAAAGATGGTGATGCTTTATACAATAGCGATCCCAATTATAATAAAGGCCTTTTATTAACAGTTAGGAGAGTTCAGGTAGGGTAAAAAAGACTGCAGCAGATTTTGAAAACTGTCCTCAGTGCAACGGCTCTTACGCAAAGAGCAATTTTCGCCACCACTACCCGAAATGCACGGGAAGACCTCCGATGAATTCCAGGACGCTGTTGCAAGAAGCGCGACGAAAGATGCAGCGATTTCATAAAGAAGCAAATATGAAAATGCGAACGAGAATACTACCCGTGTTGAATCCCGGCGAAATTTCCTCCATCATAAGATACGACCGTCTAATAATTTTACATGGGAATTTGGAGGCACGCTTTTTGATAGCTTTGAGGAGCGTGGAAAAATGTCGATGATCTGGCGTCGGCATTTCATCCCACATTATTTGAAAAAGTCCTTATGGCTATTAATATAGTCGCAGAATTCAACGAAGAATCGCAGACCTACAATAAGCCAACGAATGCGTCAAACCTCGGAACAGCACTGCAAAAATGTGGGGAAATTCTCATAATGGAATACATTATTTCGGGTGAGAAAACAAAAAAAGAAAGCGTTGAAGAATTTCTGTTTATCTTCAAAGGAAAATTTAGCGTCTATGTCAATAAAAACGTCGCGAAACATTTAAAAACAGAGAGAGGGAAAAACGAGTACAGCTTCCCTCAATAGATGAAATCCAAACTTTGAGTACTTATTTAGATGAAGAAAAAGTGTCGGCGTACGATGAATTGAAGAAACGGTATTCATTCCAATCATGGCTGCGTGTATCTGAATAGGTCCTACTCCACCTGATTGTCTTCAATAGGCGTCGAAGAGGAGAAATGCAGTTCCTAAAAGTGCCTGATTTTGAGAGTCCAACCCAGTTAGCTGAGACGGACGAATTATATAAGGGCTTGTCCGAAGAGAACCGGAAGGCTGCTGACAAGTATGTAAGGCTTTTGATTCGCGGAAAATTAAATCGGCCAGTACCGGTACTTGTGGATCAAGATACTATGAAATGCATGCAGCTAATGCAGCAGTATCGTAAGGAAGCTGGCGTTATAAAAGAAAATGATTATTTCTTTGCACTCCCGTCAACAAATAGGCACACTCGTAGAACAATTGACGCATGCAAGCTTATTAGAAAGAACTCCGAAATATGTGTAGCAAGGAATCCAAAAACATTACGCTGCACAATCTTAAGGAAAGAGCTGGCCACCAGATGTGCTGCCATGAACATGACGGAGGTAGATGTTGGACACGTGGCAGCATTCATGAGCCACGAAGACCCAATCCACAAGCGCATTTATCGCCAACCTACTGTCGCTGTGGACATTTTGAAAATGTCTTCAGTTCTGAAGCAAATCCAAAGTCCTGGTCCTTCGCGGCAGCACCGAAATGATTCTTCAGACACAACAAAAGATACCACCATCTGCCAAGGTAGAGAATATTTTCATTCAATTGATTCCGTTTTTAAGGTTTTGCAGGTTTCGATTAACGTTATTAAAAATACATTCTTCTTAAATACATTTTTCAGGAAACTCGAGTAAAAGAATATTGGACGATTCCAATGAAGATGATGACTCCGGTTCAGAGCATCCACTTTCACGAAAACCATCGAAGAGGAATGTGCAGAGACAGAAACTTTTCACGGATTCCGTCAATAAATCTTGTAAGTATATTCAGAATTTTCTTAACGAGTGTTCTTCAAACAGAAGACAGAATAGCTTTATAAATATAAAAATAAATTTTCAGTTACTAGGCGCAGAAATTGTGCGCGCACAAAAAACCCTGGTCAACCGAGGAAGTAACGACCATTATGAAAAATCTTGAAGGCCACATCACAATGGGAAAACTCCCCAGCAGCGAGCAAATCAGAGAGGTCTTAGAGAAAAATCCATGTTTTGATAAAAGAAAGGTTGCATCTACTAAAACATGGCTACACAACCAAATAAAAAAGAACAGAAACAAAGCTAAATTTTTTATTTTTAATATTTTTAAACATTCATGTATGCTTGATATTCAGCCGGTCTTTTATATTCTTGCATCGACTTCGAATTATGTAAATAAAAAAAGTTTTACTATAAAAAACACATTTTAAAAATATTATAAAGCACGAAAAAAATTGTAATGATTATTTTCAGAAATCATTATCGTGTTCACAAGAAAGGATAACATCTACACACACTTCTGCACACACATCTACACAAACAACACACCCACATCCGGAAAATTGCTTAGAACGTTGTATTACACATTATTCAATTAAAGAACGTGTAATTCAATGAATTTAAATTTTTTCGAAATTGTTACCATTACAAACGAATGTGCTCGCGAATAATTAATTTATGGCTAATTGCACTTGTTACATTTTATTTAATTATACCATTAAGCCATTTCCCTTTCAGGGTAGGCGTGACACTACCCGATTCGGGTAGTGTTTCTAGGTTGATAGCTTGTAGTAAAATAACTACAAGTGTGGGCTCACCACACCCACGATGTGCCAACAGCACTCGGTTTTCTCGAATGGTCACCCATTCAAGTACTAACCGCGCCCAACGCTGCTTAACTTCAGTGATCTGACGAGAACTGGTTTTTTCAGCGTGGTATGGCTGTTGGCCTATATATATATATATATATATAATAATTGATTATGATTAATTCAACTAAGTAAGAATCTATAAAACTTTTCTTTTGAAATTATTTACAACTTACTTGAATATTAAAAATGACTGTGTTTCATTTTTCCTATTGCTAAAGAATGTCATGATGTTTTTTCTTTCTGTAGAATCCATACGAAAATCATTTTGTTTATACAAAAAATAATTGTTATTCTATTAGTTAAACAAAAATATTTCCAAGGGTTTTTTCAACGACCGATTCCGCTACCCTGTGGTTCATTCGACGACTTCTGGCACTTTCGACGTCTTCGAATAATTTTTTTTATACTGCAGGCGTAATCATTACATTATTTCGATAAAAGTCCAAACAATAAGAGCATGGTAGCTAATTTTACATTTACTGGTCCACTATAATAAACATTTTTGTACTTTTCTATATTTTCAGATACAACAATATTTACAAATGTTTTGACTTATGAAACAACCAGCAGTACATATTCATCCTTATTAAATTAATGATTCATGATAAAAATCTGTAATTTGAAAGTCTTACTTATTACTAAATATAAATCTGTTTTTTTTAAATTAGGATCCAGAAAAAATATACTTGGTTATGAACTCTTGTATGCAACAACGACAGAACACAAAAAAGGTCATAAATAAAAAATAGAATTCCAACTACCACCTTTCCGGCTCATTTAATAAAAACATATAACAAAAGGAAAAAAAGAGGCATACAAAGAAAAGAGTCAATCAAAACCAACATGTTTCGAACCAAATGTAGACTTTCTCAATGCAGCGAATCTCAGCTTTTTTACTAATCAAATAAAATTCCTTAATATTTTTACCGGTTTCCAATCACATTCATACCATTCTTCCAATTTTGATCAAATTTCTCTGAAATCTGTTCAAGGGTCAAATCTATCACGTGGTTGTTTCAAAGGCTGATAAAATCAAATGATATTAATCAAAGTTTTTTATAGTAGTTAGACACGTTTCTGACTATACCCTTTTCAGCACATTCATTACATTTCGGCATTTAAAGTGCCTAAAGTTATTTCAGAAGTACTTCTACCACTATTTATTTAAGATGGATTCAGAATTTATTTAAGGGGTTTGGTGACTAAAATATTTAAATTATTTTAAACATATTATTGAACAAAAGTTATATCTTCTTTATTTTCCACATTTAAGTGCACTGAATCCATATTTTCAGAACAGAATGGAAATTGAATAAAGTTAACTCAAAAATAGAAGACATTCAACATCAATTTTTAATTATTAATAAAAATTTAATTAAAAAATACGAAATTAAGGCATTTTTAATTAGATAGATTTAGCTTTTTCAGCAGAATTAGCTATAAATATTTCACCAAAGAGCTTTTGCTGTAATAGTTTGCACTGCGACAACAATCGTGTATGATTTAAAGGAATTTAATAAACAAATATAACTATATAAATTGACACATTCTTTAGGGAGGATGAGGTCTATACAAGTAGAGATTGGGAATTATGTAGATTAAAACATTTGTTCTATATACTTCTGAAATATTTATATATTTTTATTACCGTCTACAGTATAATCTGGCGCAGATCAGAGATGCCTAGGCATGATCAGCAATGTAAATCATTTGTAAAATCTACGGTTGGACGGTCTAAGTAGGTGCTAGTTGGCGCCTGGTCAGCCGCTATTTAGATACTCTAGTAAAAGGTAAATAAATAAATAATACATAGTATATAATAAATAAATAGTAAATAATATGTAAATGGTAAATAATAAATTAATGCTTTTCTAACCCTTCTATAACCCTGGTGTAAAAAATTGAGTGTCGGGATGCAATAAAGGCACATACAATTTTCTCGCGGGAAAAGACTTTCAGCAAAATTTTCTAATTTTAATTTTTAAAGGATATATCTGGATGTGAAATTTTATTGCGCATCTTTTCTCCTCTAGATAAAAAGTTGTAGCTTTTTTAGTTAACAAATTAAAGCCGAAAAATTGACGTAAAAAAAAAAAAAAAATTTTAATCCGTTTTTCACTTAACTCGCGCTCCGTTCGTCAGTTTTTGGAGTTTTTAAATAAAATTTTCAGAGAATGCGCTTTAGTGTATCCTTTGACTGATAGAGTGAGAGGAATGAAAAAAATGTTTGGAAAATTGTTATTAATTTTTTTCTAATGCCCAGCGTGAATCGGACTTTTGTTTCGTTTATCGAGGGAATTTTGAGCAAGGGGAGACTTCTCTTGACAAAAATTCGGCGAAAACTGTGATAAAGTTTTTGGGAAAGTTTCAGATTAAAATATTTAATATAGTTCAGGAGTAGTTATGATTTTAGTTAAAGTCAGCGCTGCAGTTTTCGAATGTATTATAGGACTCTGGGGCTTGCCGCCGTGACACGTTCTCGCGCTAGCGAGATATTGCTTACAATACCATATTATTTTTTCTTAGTGAATAACAATTTAACGATGGTAAGTTGACAAAACACTCATGAAATAAAGAAAGACATCAAATTATTACTCCTAAGTTTTATTCATTTTTTAATGAACTTTAAAAAGCTGTACAATTAAATCTTCATCAGAAGAAAGAACAGAATCGTCGTTCACTTTGCTGTTTGTTCTCGACTCAAAGTATTCACTAAAGAAGGCTTCTCTTTTTACTGTAAGATACTTCAATCAGTTTTTTACATTTTTTATTGTGGCTTCAGTTATTCCAACGGATGCAGTGGGATTCCTTTCTATTACAGCGAGTTTTACTTTCGGTTCAATTTTAGATTGAGAAGGATTTGTTTCTGTGTAATTTTAGAAAACTTCAATGTTTCCGTTGGGTAAATAAATGATAACGTAAGCTTGGCTTATTTTCATGCCCTTAGGCCTTAGGGTGTGGGTACAGTCTGCTAAAATGACTTTTCGTAATCGTGTAAAAGATTGTGAGCACACTCTACGAGAGTGAACGGAGGATCTCAAGAGTTTCTTATTAATTTAATGTACTTATCTGCTCTTTCGATGCGTTCTAACCTTTTCTTTTTCTGCGAATACAATCCAAAATTCCTGTCGCATTGACGAAAGCACCACAGCACGAGGAGAGAGTATTGGGGCCATGAAAGCACCGCAACAGGAGAAGAGAGTAAAGAGGAGAGAGAGAAAGAGAGAGAGAGAGAGAGAGAAGGCAGGTGGAATTGATTTGGGGAGATTTATTTGCTCTTTGTAAAGTGCGGAGTAACTTTAATGGACGTGGGGCCAGAACAGCACCACACAGCCCAAGCTTCTCAAGACGCTGTACAGAGACCAAGTAACGAGTTCTGCTCGTGCACCGGTATTTATGGATGAGAGGGGCGAGAGCTCGAGCGAAGAAGGGAGCGGTTGCAGGCCCACTGATTGGCCGAGACTCCCGAAACTGGAGTCGCAACGGAGGGTTGGGGACATCGTACTCCGTGCTTCCTTCCGTCGAACTCGCGCGCCTCGCACCATTTACATAAAATTTTTAAATGTTTAAATTGAAATTAAAAATACTTGGAATTAAAATTTTCAATTAATATTTTGGGAAAAGAATCCTAGTGTTCTAAGGTTTAATCCTACGTCGAAAAATATCGCAATATTTAATAAATGGAAGTAACTGTAAAATTGGCTGTGGATTTAACACTTGTTTATACAAATAAGGTGTAATTGATTAATTGAAACTTAACTACAAACCTGGGAAGAAGGGTCGTTTCCAAGAGTGTTTAACAACTAAGAAAAAGAATGCTTTAAGTGAAAAGAAAAATGCTTGCGTTGAGATCCCCTGTGTTTACGGGGAGCGTTGGAGCGAGAGAGAAGGAAGACAGCGTCGCTGGCGTACGTGACAGTCCGGACCGTCTATAGTTGAAGGCCGAGGGATCAAAAGGGCCTAACTAACATTTTTTTCGAAATTGAGATTTTTGCATTTTTGGATTCTTTGAACAAATCCCCACAACAAGATATAATGCAAAAAATTTGAAAAAATTTTTTCAACTTGAAAAACGAAGGCAAAATGCGCCACGGCCTAAGTTGAGGGGTTCTAGCATTCGGTGATGATATTTGAATCATCTCAGTGTGTCCGGATGTTACCGTAGGCTTCACGGAAGCAACCTGCGGTCGATAATTTTATTTTTTTTTTGGTTATCGTGCTCCTGTCATAACAAACGTAATCGCGTGTTTGGTGTGTTCCGAGGATTACTCAAATTTATAAGTATACGAATCAAAATTTTGAAAAAGTGCAAACGGAGTGTCATAAAGGAAACCCTAACAAGCATTTTCGTTGTTTTGTTTTTTCTCTAGCGTTAAAATTGGCGGAAAGTGCCGCGAAAATCTGACGCTCGGCGCGCGTCGCGAATGCGTGGCGAGGAATATACGGCTCGCAATGGATGGCTTGGTGCAGATAGGCCCTTTTGATCCCTCGGTACCCCTCGAATTAGGCCCCTGCTTATTTGGAAAGCTCATAACTTTTTTGGTTTAAACTCAATCAATTTAAAGTTGGGGGATGAACGTAAAATGGTATCAACAATATATAATACAAATATAAACTTGATTCAATAATATATTTCGGAATGAAAACGTTTTTTCCCCGCCCTGTAAAATTAGAAATTGTCAGTTAGGCCCTTTTTTTCCCTCGGCCTTCAGTTTTGTTCACGGAGTTAGCACGTGCTCGAAAAATCCCGACGGCCAGCTGCCGGGCGGGCGCGTCAGTTTAGAGAACGTGACTATTAGGATTGACCGCTATTGGCCAATTTGTCAGGGTCTTCTATCACCCGTGTTTGCTATGACTCACTGAATGGGAGAAAGCAAGCTCGTTTTCGTAAACACAGATGTTGACGATTAAGGCGGAAAATTTCCCACTTAAGTTTGGCTTTGAAACTTGAGCTGGGAAATTACGTGACTAAATCGTTTAGTCAGTGGTTATCAATTTTAGGCCTACTGGCCTATAACAACATCCATCATAAGTTTCTTACACACAAGGATTACATTTTCAGCAGTAGAAAATAAAAACTTCCAGGCTACTAATCTTGAAACTTTATGAGCATTAACTTCTTCCGGACCGCTGCACTTCATCAACCCTCCTCAAAGTCTGTAGAATGGATTGGTAGAAGAACCATATTCACTTTTCCTGCAAACTTATTATTCATGCGGAACTTCTAAATGAAGTCGATGGTATACGCTATATAGACAGAACCCGCGTAACATCAGACAATATAATACACTGGTTAACAAATATTATGATATTCAAAGATATTAAGCCACTTTATACCTATGACGAAATCTTTTGGTTGAATCTTCATCCAACCACCTTTGCGCGTGTAATTTCTGTGAAAGTTTGGAATATCATAAAATGTTGTGTAATGTTTAACATACATTGTATTCAAAATTAGAAGAGCTATATGTAGATATCTAAAGTTAGCATCAGCAAGGTTAAATACATTAAGTGTGAAAATAATTCTTACTTTTCCGGTTTGAGGACAAAATTTGTAAATACTTTACGTTGGTGGAGGTGATGAAGCATTGTTCACAAGTTTCGAAATATTGCCTTCTCATTGTCTGAGTAAAGTTGAAAATCTTACACAATCTATAGGCTTCTTACAAATTTCTGTAAGCTTCTTCTAATCAATACGTACCGTTCTAAATGAATTCATATATTTTCACTAAGAAATTAGTCGTTTTCTACTATCAAGTTAATAAATCTTTCGAATCATCGAATTAGTATTTTCTGCTAATCTTTACTGACTCACTATTCTTTAACTAAGTTAGTACAGAATTTCAATATAGTAATGATGAAAAATTTCATCGAGATTTATTAATTTTTCAATTTGAAAAACTGCAAAATAAAAGAACATTAAGCGCGCTACGCGCGCACTAACAGACTTGTGATATACAACAGTGCATTTTGTGCCAGTTTTCATGAGGGTCCTCTAATATGTGAATATATGTAAAAATAATTCTTATGACAAATGGCGCATAATGCACTGCTGTAGAGCACGCTTCAACTAACCTTTGTTACAAAAAAGGTATATATATATATTATATATCATCTCATATATATTAAAAAGCAACGACATGAATTCAAGGAATTTGGAATATCACCAAAATTAGAAATCACTGAAAAAAGGAGGTATCAAAAATTATTTTCAAGGAACATCATTCATTCAGAAATTGTCGTGGAAATATCCGGAGTAGGTATACACATTTTATTTTAGATTCCTTGTGGAGATTTTCAAATGATTCGGGCAATCCCGTGCAGAAATTGCCCCGGTTGGCCCTACTACAACAAGTTTTCTGGTCGGATCCCGGCCGGGCTACCCCTGGTTGGGTTTCATGGCCAGGAACCGGCCGGGAGCCGGCAGGGCTACATTTTTCTCGAATCACCTAGTCGGGAGCCGGCCGGTTACTGGCCGGGACAACCCTGGTTAGATTTCATGGTCGGGAGCCGACCGGGCACTGGTCAGGATACTTTTTTTGTAGAAATTACACATTTTTTAAGAGCCGTGACATTATCAAAGACGTATTTACAGATACTAGATGAATTTAATCTGAAAAGTATAATTTAAAGATTTATCAGATCAGCAAAACAGAAACTAGCTTTTTTGAATTCTTAAAAAAAAAGATTTGATTTTTTAAAATGTTTTAACTTATTAAATAAAACTGTTATCGATTCTGCAATGTGCAACAGCAGATTTATTACAACTTTTATAATTTTCTCTATTTTCAGACAATTTTTAGTCTGTACACTTTCAAATTTACCGCCATGTCTGACGCCTTCTGCGCTGGCGTCGGCGTAGACACTTGTAAGTTTCAGTTTCGAACCTCGAACGAGAATGCACGTGTCGTCTCCTCGAAGTTCGCAAATAAAACCGCGATCCGTAATTAAAATGAACCTTATTTCAGTAATCAGTTCGAAAACCCCACTTACTGCGTGGATAATTAGTATTTTTAATTAATTTATAGTGTTGTGTATTCATTTTTTTCCTTTCTTCCTTCCTAACCTCAAATCACCACGTGTTTCCAAAATAAAACAATTGCTAGCAGATTCTAGCATCGATTATTGAAACTCTTCTTGAATTTCCTCACGAGAATTTATTAACTTGATTTGACATTTAAAGTTCACCGTATTCTTTACGATGAGCCTTAAAAGACAAAACAAGTTACCAATTTCTCGCCAGAAGCAACATTTTTCAACCGCTCTGTGGCCGGATTACCCGACCGGATCCCGGCCGGTATGAAAGCCGGAATCCGACCAGTTTACCGTGACGTTTTTAGCCGGATCCCGGCCAGTATCCCCGGCCAGCGCCCGGTTTAAACTGGGGCTATCCGGCCGGCTCCCGGTGGGATCCCTGTTACCATTCCTACACGGGATGGCTTAATAATTTTTAAAAACCAAGCCGATAAAATATAATATTTTAATAATCTAAAAGTTTATAAAAAACATACTAAATTGCACATACATATTTTTAATTGAACTTATAGAGGAGAAAACCTTTTTTTTTCTCATAATCTTTATAAATATTTAAAATCTACAAAAACATATTTAGTCTTGTCTACGTTGAAAAAAAGAATACAAAATTATTTCAATTCATATTATGCATTTATAACTTGTAATTCCTTTCTTAAATAAAAAATAGGTTATCTCAATATGGTTTTATCTTTCGTCTCGAGTTTGAAAATTATTGCATGAATATAAAAAGTAAAATCTTATTTTCTTTAAAGATGTGCATAAAATAAAGAAATTTAAAATTACAGTAAGAGATTCCTGTCTGCTTGGAATATTAAATCTTAAGACCGTTTACTTTGTAACTTTTTCAAGACCATAGCAGTCAGTGGCCTTTGGGTTTTGAAACATTATTTTATCTACTAGTTTGTCGATGTATTTCGCTATGCGAACTAAAGTTCTGGAATTCAAATAAAAAAATATCATTACCATATTATACCGGGTTTAAAAAATCAGTTGCAAGTCAATTGGTAAAAGTATGTAAGTTGTACCTTGATTTTTCTCGCGGATATAATTGTGATCTCATTTAACGACAGACCGGAAAAATCCTCATGTGTCTTGAACAAACGGAGCGATCCAAGGATGACAGCCCTCTGCATCCATCTCGCAATTGCATGAACATGTTTTCGGCACACGGGTATAGCATTGAGGTTACGAACCAGTGATAGCTTTGCAGCTTCAAACGCACCGATCACAAGGACAATTATTTTAACCAAATGTTGTGGGTACAGTCGCCGGAGATCCCTTCTGAGATCTCTGTACCTCTCCTCCTTTTTCTTTTCCTTGGCTGTGATGTTGTAGTCGGCCGGAGCCGAGAATTCGATCACGAATATAGTTCGTTTCTCTATGTTCTGGAGAACGATATCAGTCCTCAAGTGTGCAATGGAGACTACTGTCCGAAAGTCTTAGTTCCAGAAAATTCGGCACTTCTCGTTTTAGACAGATGACTCTATCTCCCTCGGAGCGTTCGGCACTGCGGGATCGCGGCCAGCAGCGAGGGAGCGATAACGATGGTAGTAAAGCACTCTCAAGGCCGCATTGTGTCTTTCGAGATACGTCGTTCCTGTGTGACTGTGACACCAGGATAGTATGTGTTCTAGGTACTCAGCGTGTGCACGACACGCTCTGCGCCTATTGCTGAAAACTTCTTTACGTAAAATGTAGCTACGGTATACTAAGGTGGAAATGACACCGTCCTGGCACGCGAAAATAAAATCCTCTGTGCCTGAATTAGGTCCGGAGGATCTGAGGAAAGACTAAGTTAGCTCCTTCGACAAGGTATGATCTTCTATATTTCTGTAAAATTGTCCATGCACCTTCTGGTCGAGGAGCTGTTGGCGGAAGTTTTTAACCTTTGATTTCTTTACTTGGGCTTTCAGAAGCGAGGCATCTAGATGAAGTAATGCACTTTCTTCACTTCTGATGGTAGAATTCAGGTCAAGGGTCTCTGTTGCCTGCTCCGCGGCTTTATGAAGAAATGCTACTTTGCCAATCATCTCGTGCTTCTTGGCCATTTTTAGGATAAAATCTCTTTCGTTTGCGAATATGTAAGCTTAGCCCAAAATAATCCGGTTATAAAAATATGGCAGATTCAGAAGTCCGCGCCGAAATTGATAGCGTGTGATGTAGAATCGCGTAACTGATGAATTGATATGCAAGCTCTTCTGGATATGCATGATCTTACGCATGAATTTTACTAGAAGCATAGATTTTCAGGTACCCAGGAGATCTGCGTAGTGCGAGAGGTAGTGGCAGTAGTGTGAGGCAAAAGAGGAGAGGGATCATGGTGTCGCCCTGAAAGACGCCTCTCTGAAAGGTGACGTTGTTAGTTGCCACAAGTTAATTTTTAGATAAAATAGTAAATCTGGTTTTCCATAGGGACATCAATCTCTCTATGCACATCACTAAGTGCGGATGAGCCTTGTAGCTTTCCAAAAAATAGATGGTAAGTCTATGGAAGGTTGAATCGAAAGCTTTCCGGTAGTTAATCACGTCTATTGATATAAGCTCTGGTAGGATGCTGCGTCTTTGTGTACGCATTTATCGATGAGCAGGTTCTTCCGACACCCTGCTATGCCTTTTTTGAGGCGCTTTGTTCCTACATTTCTCGCCACACAAGTCCGATTGTCCGAGAATTCCTATCATTTACATAGTATAATTGTGAAGAACTTATACAGCGTGTTCAGAAAAGTTATTGGCCTATAATTTTTAAGGTTAGACAAGTTTTCGAATTTCGGGAGGAGCACTGTGCGTCCTTTTACCAACCACTCTGGTATAGGCTCTTCCGACATTATATATGAGGTGAAAATGCGGGCCAGATGCTGGTCAGATGAAGGAAACTTCTTCTACCAGAAACTCTTTATACCATCTAGTCCCGGAGTGGAATAGTTCATCATGCTTATTAATAATTTTTTCACGTCTTTGCTAGTGAAAGATGGGCATTCCTCCTGAGATTTTACGAGAGCACTTCACAGCTCCATGAAGCTATTTATTTTCACTGTATCTTCATTCAGTGGATGCTAGACTTCTTAGATTTCTGTCCAATATGCCTCAAACTCTCTTGATTCGGGCGGGTGGTCGACAGGTACGCGAAGGTATCGGAGGGGTCGAGATGGGTCGATCACACACTGAATGCCCTGCGCAACCTATCTTTGTGCTGAGTTGATGCATGCTTCTTTTGATCTTATGATCAGCCGTTGGTTTTATTTTGCAGTTCGTATGCGCCAAAAATCTCGCTGCAACATACACACTACACTTGATGAAACCAAATCTACATATGAAAGCTTGTCATGTGGACAACCGCGGGATTTTACCGGGATTGGGTGCCTTTATAGAAAATTGTACCCGCTCCCGGCAAAATCGGGGTAACATTTTAGTTCTAACCACGTCTCACGTCCATGAGAGAGACGGTTACAGTCTCCGATGGACTCAAGATTTTTATCCGAATAGTTGACAACAATTTTGGAGCATACGCAGTAATGTTAGCCATGCATTATAAAATACGCAACAACAAAAGGCGAAGATATTTCCAATGCTGTAAAATTAGAAGCTCACAAATACGGAATTTTTAAAAATGCACTTGTATCACAACAGATGGTGCACCAGCCAGGCTCGGTCAATTATGTGGGAAATAAATGGCGATCATATTCAGCGCATTCTGTGATGGACAGGAGAACTAAAGAAGAGTGAATGTGTTGGTGCCTATATATGTACATGCCTCTTCCTTATATTTACATATTGAATAGTAAACTAATTAAGGAAAAAACGAAGAATAAAGACAAAAGAAAGCAAATGAGAAGCGCAAAATAAAAAATGTAAGATAATGAGCATTCTATATCCCATCTTACATTTCTCATTCACTTCATTATGCCTTTATTTTTAGTGGAAATAAATAATGCCACAGGTGCATCATGTAGTGACAGCAAGTGAAAACAACCAATGACAATTAACAAAATGCCGCACACACGCTTTGTGCGCCATCTGCGATGGGCAGGTGAACTAATATTGCACCCCTCACTGCTTTCCCGCGCCTTAGTCCTAAAAATTCGCCATTTCCCCCTACACAGTTGACCGAGTTTTAATGAGTTTTAAAAAGCATTCGAAAATGTCCTGTTCAGTGGTGACGTGACAATGATTGAATCTTTTTCGATATCGTTTTGTCCTCGCGTTTTAAGTCCCCATAGCAATAAAAGTTACCTCTTGAACTGAATCCCTATCTGTACCCAGTGGCGACAATATTTTTCTGAATACTTTTGGATACCCTAAGTCGACCACAAAATATGAAATTTGTAATCACTTTTAAATCTGCACCAATGGCTGCATCAATGCTGTGATAAAAACTAATTTTTTAAATTTGTTTATGACGATTTTATATTTTTTCAATTTATGACATTTGAATAAAGCGAGAGTTTTGTGATAGAATGATGGACTGTTATGCACAATTCTACTAGATTTGGCAAATTTTATGCTTATGAAGAGCTTTCTAATGCGTTAAACGAAAATAGTGTTTTCAATATAATGCAGGTTACGTTTGACAGCTCCGATCGGCTTTGAAAGGGATTGAAATCTAAATATTTTCGCTGCCTCATCAGGAATTCAAAAAAGGACAGAAACGACATTCCTAAGTATTGCAATATTTGATACCTTTCAATGCAATTGAATGCATTTTTTTGTAATTAGGCAAAATTCGGACTGCACAAACGTTCCTCATGGCCCCTGGAAGTCGTCGGGAAATTCCGATTGTAAAACTGAGGCTCAGAATCGGCTTCGGATATATAATTGGCCAGGGAAACATGGTTGAACCAAATGGTTGGGAATCAGCAATCGGCCCAATTCTGCAAGTCAAACGGCCAAAAATTTATCCGGGGAAAATTATATTTCATATGTAATGATCGAAATAAGAAAATTTTCCTTATTTCCGGCCCAGTGCTCCCAACGCGGGCACCTTGCACTACTGCGCATGCGATGCATAAGACGCTTCGTTCGCTGCCGTTCGCGCGCTTGTTTGAAATGTTAAAAAATATCATTTTTTAAATTTATTATTAATAATTAGAAATAATTATATTTTAACATGTTCAAGTAGTACTTGGATTGTTTTTAATATATTTTGAGCATCAGGTTAAAAAATAAAATGAATATTCCGAAAATAAAAAATATCATGTTATATAATGTATTCTTTTTTTTATTTTTTGAAACCTTATGCTCAGAATATATTAAAAACCATCCACGTACCACTTGAACATGTTGAAAAAATCATTTTTCATCAATAATAATAAATATAAAAAATTGTATTTTTCAACATTTCAAATAAGCGCGCGAACGGCAGCCAATGAAGCGCTTTTTGCATCGCATGCGCAGTAGTGCAAGGTGCCCACGTTGGGAGCACTGTTCCGGCCATGTGTGGAGTGATCTACTATTTATCTCAAAAGGGAGTAGCTAAAACAGTGTTCTATATTGCTTGCTTGTTCCATACTGTAGCATGCGTTTAAAACACAATTATGAATTGTTTACATATAATACATATAATTAAAGAAAATAGTGTACCGATCAAAAGGACACAATGGCGTTCATTTATTAAAAACTTGCATTTCTCAGATTATATATTTTTTAAATCTTTTTTTTTAAATTAAGCCATGAGCAGTAAGCGAACCAAACAGTAATAAATATACTTAAGATTTATTCACTTCTGATTTACAAAACCATATTTCACTCACTATTTATGTTTTAATTGCATTTTTTCTCCGCGCCTTTAAATAACTGTCAGGTCGCCAGAAATTAGGCTTTGCAGAATTTATGTT
This sequence comes from Andricus curvator, assembly GCA_932195095.1. NCBI lineage: Eukaryota > Metazoa > Arthropoda > Insecta > Hymenoptera > Cynipidae > Andricus > Andricus curvator. Next base: position 380,741 of record CAKNYM010052029.1, read on the forward strand.
GATTTTTGACATATGGTAGATATTTTTTAGTTGATTCATCCTCGCGACTGATTGGGCCGCGAGAACTTACGTTTAGCGGAATTAGTATTTCGAGATTTTCCAATTTAATTGTCTCTTGCCGCATTACTAGGCCCGGAGAACTCATACTGTGTGCTATATTTCTCGAATTGATTTGCCTTCGACTGATTAACTATAGGCCGCGAGAATATATGTTTTGCGGAGTTTATACCGATTCAGCATTTCGATATTTTCGATATAATTTATGTTCACCGCGAAACTAAAGTTGAACTTGCTCTATAAGCAGAAGATTTTTATGTATTCGAAAATTGAGTGCAATGTCTCATGAAACTGAGATGATTAAGTAAAGTATTATCTTCAGCGATATTGTGAATAATCAGAAATTATCCTCATGAATCAGACTCCCAGAGGTAATAGTTATCTTCATTCATTATAAGCTACGACTAATAAATGAATTGATTTGTTAATTGGATTCTATTTCTCCAAACCTCGTGTCCTATAATATAAGATTATGCTTTAAATAGACAAGACTAAACTCTCAAATAAGTAAAATTCTTTTCAAATGACATAAATTTACAATTCCTTGTTTACATATGAAATTAGAAGTTAAATTTTTTTTTCAAATCAATACATGATTTGGTATGAGTCGATATATTTCCGTTGGTTGAAGGTGCGATTTAGGGTAGCCCGACACACATCAAGTTATTAAAAAGTTTGAAGCCAATTTCTGATAACAGAATGTAAGCTGTACCTGGATGGCATTCATAAAATCAATTTTTTTTATTTTTCTATTCATAACCGGTGTAATAAATTTTGACAATCATACAATGTCCCGAAAGTTAGTTGTGCTAAATTGTACTAGACTTGTGCTGATTTGTGCCAGAAACGGTTTTTTCAAAAATCAAAAACTACGGGCCCAATTTTTGAAAAACGTTTTTTTTGCTAGATCCGAAACTTCTCACTAGAGGAAAAAGAAAGGTTGTAGTATGCGGCTCGAAGTATACACAATTTTGTGCAAGAAAGAAAAATTCCAGAAAACCTAACTGTTACCGAAAAAAAAACCAAAAACCAAACAAATTTTATATTTTCAAAAATTTCGAAAAAATAAAACTTGTGCTGAGTTGTTCTCGACAAATACAGTCTTTATTCCCTGTAACAAAATTACGTGAGCTCAACAGTTATCATATCAAAAACTCAAAACGTAAAACTAATTTTAATTCCACTGAACAAAATATTAAAAGATAATATATTTGTGACGAATTTCTCATTATTGTAATTTTTTTGAAAAGAACCTTTCCATCCCAATTTCAGGCAAACGTTTCTACGTTTTAAAGCAGTAACGAACAACGATAGAACATAATTAGAATAATTTTTAAAAACTAATATTCAAATTTTGGCGGTATTCAGGGAACTTCAGCAACGCACCAATAGATGGCTAACTTCACTTCATTGATTGCTGAGGGTATAACAATGGACCAAATGCATGGTATTCGGTCCATTTTTGCCCTATTTATCTAATATCTTCGTAAAAACTAATTTTTTCGATATAAGTGTATTTAAAAAATAGTTTTTATTTGTTAAGAACTATCTAATGACATAATAAAATGATAGTATTTATTATTCATTACGAAGATAACACAATAATAAAGTTTTGTCCCATGCATTTGGTACATTGTTTTCCCCTCAGAATTTAACAAAGTGAAGTTAGCTGTCGATGAAGTGAAAATGCCTAATAATGAAGCGCCATTTGTCCTTACCGCGAATTTTCAAATTCGAGTTCCTTTAGTTTTAAATTTTGGGTTTTAATATTAATACTGTTGGGTTTACACAATTTCTTTAGCTGAGTAAAAGATTACCTTTCTTCGAGCAAAATTCAGTATAAGTTTTGATATTTAGAATTTTGATTATTTTAGGGTATTGTATGTTTTGTGAGTTTGAAATTTCGGCCTTCAATATTACAACAGTTAATCTTACATCATTTTTGTTAGAGGGGTTAAAAGACTGCATTTGTCGAGCACAACTCAGCACAAGTTTTATTTTTTCGAAATTTGACTATTTTTGGATCTTTTATGTTTTTCGAGTTTTACGTTTTGAGTTTTAATATGAGAACTGTTGATCTCACGTAATTTTGTCAGAGGGAATAAAGACTGCATTTGTCGAATAAAACCTAGCACAAATTTTAATATTTCGAAATTTTTAAAAGTAATAAAATTTTTTTTTTTTCGGTAACAGATTTTTGGAATTTTTCTTTCCCGCACAAAATTGTGTATACTTCGAGCCGCCTAGCACAACCTTTCTTTTTGCTCTAGTGAGATGTTGCGTAATTAGAAAAAAAAAAAAAGTTTTTCAAAAATTGTACCCGTAATTTTTGATTTTTGAAAAAACCGTTTACAGCACAAATCAGCACAAGTCTAACAAAATTTAGCACAACTTTCATTTTTTTTTTTAAATAATTTTGCGGATCTAACTTCCGGGACATAATCATACAGTTATAAACCGTTGCCTTGTTTACTTTTTTTCTGTTTTTTTGTCCTCTTGTTTCCATGAGTCATGAAGGACAAGCTTGATTCATATCGTCCAAGAGATAACGACTATAGTATATAGAGTCACAATAGTTTTGCCTTTACTTGGATCAGATGAGGAGCTTCTATAAATTCGTCTTCACCTTGATGGTCACCTTTAATTCTATTGGTGAATATAATAAATAATAATATACCTATAATTTTAAGTTTATTCGTTTTTAAGTTATCCGCAAGTAACAAGCTCTTCGATTTAATCCGATTTCAATCTTTGAACAACTCAAGTTTATCTCTGAATTTAAGTACATTTTTTAATTAAAGGTTTAACATTTTTTAGTATTCTGTTTTACTGTGTAAATAAATTTAATAACTGAATAAATCGATACATTTTTTAGGAAGAGTACACGGAAAACATTTATCCGTAAAAAAGTCACGAACTAGTAGCTAGGTCTCGGATATGAGAAAAATTCATCGGATATTTATGTGATGTGAAAATTCTAAAACGGTTCATCACTTTTTTTTTACGTGAATAATTACAAAAATATTACGAGTGATTGGGAAACGATTCTCAGAGCACTCACGAGCTTCCCCGACAAATCTGGGAACTCGAAACTAAATCTCCCTGTACGTGGCCCACGCACACACGCGCGGTGCGTGTGTGCGCTCGTATGTGTGCCTCGAGCTCGTCGGATGAGTGGCTAGAAGTTTTATAATACCTATTTTGTTTGGCCTCGATGGCTGCGCGTGTTTACGCACTCCTGGTTTATGTTTAGAAACTGGTGAGTCAGCAGTGCTTGAGGTTCGAATCTACTGAGTTGCGAATTTATAAATTAATATAAAATTAAATCGCACAAATAAAATTTTTCCTCTTTTTATTTCAGTCTGAAATTTTCAGGAACTGTTCGTAGGAAATTCGAACTGTACGTAAGAAACTTCGAAATTTATCCATATATTTCTCATAGAAATAAGGATTTAATGTTTCATTTTTTTATCTCGTATCCGAGACCTAGCTACAAGTTCGTGACTTCTTCACGGATAAATTTTTTCCGTGTAAGATCTATACAAGTAGAGATGGGGAATGACATTGATTAAAACATTTGTTTTATCTATTGTTCATTTTTTTATTCATCCCTATTTTTTTTAAATATATATTTGTGATATAAACAAAGACGCATTTCAAATAATAATAATAAATAATCAAATATGTTAAAGTAATTATTCCTAACATTCATTAGGTGGGCAATTAATACCAGAATATATTAGGAAATTTGAAAAATTATTATCTGAAATTAGGAAAGTTTTATTTTTATGCGTATTGAAAAATTAAAAATTGAAGTCCAGTTTTTCTTCACTTCTTAAAATTTTTCAGAAAAAAAGACAAATTTTAAGAATTAAAAAAAAAAGTGGACTATTTTTCTACAGGGTTTCCAGCGACCTTAAAAACCTTGAAAACCTGGGATTCTCCTTGAATTTTTTTTTGAACCTTGAAAATCTGGAAATCTCCTTGAATTTTTCACGAGAGCCTTGAATTAAATTATTTTTCTTTTGAAACAGTTATTTTATTGAAATTCGGAAAGTAATTTTAATCTTTTAGTCTATCATGAAAGAAACATCTCGTTAAGAAGAAATCTTGCTACTGAAAATTTTTGTATTTGTCAAGATGTAATTTATCTTTTACTCATTACAGAATAAAGAAAGAGATTTATACCTTTTTTTGGTAGAATTTTCCAATTATTTAATAGATCGCAATGAACAGACTTTAATATCGTGAATAATTCTACAAGTTTTTAATTTCTTCTCCGATAATTTAGAATGTTAAAGTATACATTTTTTTGTGATATTCAACTTACAAATTATAAAAATTATTAGTTGAAAATTTCGATTTTAATTCAGTTTCAGAATTAGAATGAGCATGTCCATATAACGGATTTTTCAAGGGTTTCGCCAATCGGTTTTTAAGAGTACACCAGATTACAAAACATTACTGAAGATTTTAAAAGGACTCAAAAATTATTTCAAAGCTTTCAAACTATTTAAAAGAATGTTGAACATTTTACAAAGATTTCACGGATTTCAAAAATGTAAAAAAGTCGTAGTGTACACCAGAGTTCGAATATTTCACAATAATTTCACAAAGCTTTCAAAACTTTCAAAGGTTTAAAGGATTTTAAGGATTCCAAAAAGGGTACAGTACACCAAATTTCAAAGATTTAAAAATATTTCGAAGATTTGAAACGAACTCAAAAGGTTTCAAAACATTTTAGAAGCTTTGAAAATATTTCAATAAGATTTCAAATAATTGAATGATCTGAACGAATAAAAAAGATTTCAAAAACAAGGATTCAAGAAAAATTCCACAAAGATTTCAAAGATTTCAAAGAAATTTCCCAAAGATTTCGAACATTTCATAATGATTGCAAGGATTTAAAAGATTTGAATAAGATATGTAAACCAGATTTCTAAGATTTCATAAGATTTTAGACAGATTAAAAATATGTTAATAATTTGAAATGAATACAAACCATTTCAGAAAGATTTTATAAATATTTCAAAGATTTCATAAAAATGTCATGAAGATTTCCGAAGAATACAAGAATTCCAAAGATTTCAAAACACTTTAAAGATTTTAAACGATTTCAAATATTTTACTGATTTTAAGCGAATACGAAAGATTTCTCAAATATTTCAAAGATGTTAAATTATTTCAAAAGGTTTCAACAAGTTTAAGAAGATTTCAAAAGATTCAAATGATTTCAAACGAGTACAAAAGACTTCACAAACGAAGATTAAAGAAAGCTTTCACAAAGATTTCACAAGATTTCTAGGATTTCAAAGACGACTTATGTACGACTGTATTGTATACAGTAAAAATTGCAATTGGTCGTTGCCAAAAACTTGTGAAACTTAGGTCCCGGCTATTGTAGCCATTTCTATGATTTATTAGATTCTTTTTTTAAATAATGCAGGAATAAAGTACTTACATCAAAATAGTTGTAGCAAGGTTTCAAAATTTTAGTTACTTTTTTTCTAGAAACGGGAGTTTAAAATATAGCTTGAATTTCCATTCAGTAACATATCCTAAAATACAAAATTGTGCACAAAAATTGTTAAGTTTATAACGAAAGAGTTTTTTTTAATGATTTGTGCTCATAGAAATTATTTGTACTAAGTTGAGGAATCTGAAAATTATGAATAGAGATAAATATTTATTTCAAAAGGTGCTTGAATATGCTTCAAACTCTGTCTCTAAAGGTTCGTCTTCACTCGATAACACTCATATTTTAGGAGAGAATGCGAAAAGAGTAAGTAAGATTATGAAAATTTTGCAAAATGTGAATCGTATGATTTTCAGGTTACCGAATTCGGTAACACCTTTTCAATAATTGCTAATAAATTTGAAATAAATGTTGAAATATGGATAAACTGCCAAATACAGCTCGAAAAAAATATTTTTCAGTATGTTTATGTCCACTCTAGATAATTTTATAATCAATTTGATATTTTTCTCGGGAACGCTGCGATTCTGTTATACGTATATATAATACGATAATAATAACAACCATAAAAATATAATAAAATATAATACTTTTGGCGCAGTTCATTCATCACTGTCTCTTTACTGCCATGATAATAGCGCCGGTGATAGTCAGCCACAAGCATATTGGTAGCAAAATGTCTACAATCGCGGATCACCGGTCTATTTTTAAAAGCTTCTGAATGTGCCAAAGTCGCTCTTCCATTTGCTCTCAAAATACCGCATTCATCTAAGTAAGGTCCCAAATTCGCTATTTTACTATTTTTGTTAACTTCTTTGCCATTCGTCAAAGTGCGGAAATCAAACGCAAAGCATTCGGTCTTGACTACACGGTATCAGTAGTTTTCGGATTTTTGAAGTTTTTCCACCGGGGTACTTTCATGCGTGTAATCTTTACTCACGCGTTTTCGTTGCCTGCCGCGTTTGGGCCTAACATATTTATTTCTGCAATAACCTTGCCAGTGGTCGGATACTTTACGCGCTCGTCGCGCATACACTAGAGCCCCCCCCCCCATCCTAGCAGTGTTATCGCCAGCGGTAGTTCGGTAGGTGTTGCTGTTGTTGTCGTGAGCGCGAAAGCCCTCGTCAATTCCAAATTATCTATAGAGGCCTTTTCCTCGTTTTAAGCGTTTTCTCGAGAGGCCACTGATTTTGAGTATGCTTCAAAAATTTCGGACCCCAAAAACACCGATCGTCACTTCGCAGGGTATTTTTCCCGCAGCGCGTCGCGTCGTCCGCAGGATTTTGAGCGGATGGAACCCAACGCCATTTGGAAATCCAGCAAATGACGGTCGCCGAATCCGACCAAAACACTAGCTGCGAGATTTTAATATCAAATTCGTCTTCTACGAATTTAGCGAGCCTGGCACCGATCAGCGCGGCTTGGAGCTCTAGTCGCGGGATTGACAGAGGTTCCAAAGGCACGACTCTGCTTTTCGACGTGATCAGCGACACATGAGCTCGATCATTGTCGGCGCTAAAACGTAAATACGCGACTGCGGCAAACGCTGTAATGCTCGCGTCACAGAATACGTGTAACTCGGCTACCGAATCTTGTTTGTTTATCGGAGAGAAGCAACGCGGTACTCGGCACTCTTTTATGTCTTTCAGCTTATCAATCCACGAGAGCCACGTCGCGAATTCTTCGTCCCTTATTTCGTTATCCCAATTGACACCGCTTCGCCAGATTTCTTGCATGATTCATTTTGATTTTAGCGTGAACGGTGCGAGAAGGCCGAGCGGATCGAAAACTCACATGACACCTCAAAGGACTTTTTTTTCGTTGGTTTTTCAATACCATTTAAAATTTCTTTCAAAATTTTGGCGAACTCTACCTTAAACCGAAATACGCCCACTTGCAAATCCCAAATTAAGCCCAAAACTCTTCCTCCTCCCCGATCGCACAATCGCATCTCCCGACCATCTGTTGGCTGTTTACATTCCTTAGCTTTTTGCAGGGTCGTTGGTGCATTGTTGGCCCAGTCATGCATTTCAAAACCGGCTTCTGAATTTATCATGATAACAAAAAAATAACGTCGTCATCTCGTACACGTCGGGCTCGCGTTTTCTGTCTTCACCTCGCCATAAAAATCTTTGCGCTCCTCGATCACTCTCTATCACTTTAACGCGTAAAAACATGTCGGAAATATCGGAAGTGATAGCTATTTTGAATTGCCTGAAACGAATTGATATTCCGGGTAAAGATTTTAATAGATCGGGACCAGCTTCTAATAAATCATTCAAACTGAAATTTTCTCTTTTCCCGTCCTTTGTCCGCGTTTTCGCGGCCGCGTCTAGTATAAACCGAATCTTATCGGGCTTATTTATGTTATATACGCCAAAGTGTGGCAAATACCAAACCCGCGGCCTCTCAATCGACAGGTTTGCTTTTACGGCGTATCCGAGATCTATAAAACGTTGCACCTCCTTGTAATACAATTATGCATAAGCAGATTCTCGATCCAGTCTTTTTTCAATCAGCATTAACCTTGCGCGAGCAGTCCAATAACCGTCGACACTTGGTGGAAAGTCAGATTTCCATAAAAGACCAGTTTCCCAAAATTTTCCTTTTTTGTGGCTCGTTTCCCGAAGGATTTTTAGAGCATGCTCTTGGCCGCTTCGTTTTCTGGTATTTATGTTCACGCCGATAGACTCAATTTCAAAATATTATTTTATTAGATCATTGAGTGAGGTTTCTTTTTCGAGGGTTTCGTCATCACAGAGAGCATCGGTGTCAGTTTGCCGATATTTGTTCGCGGGGCAGAGTGGCACATGCGTTTGTTTGGAAACATGACCATGTTGACAACTCCGAAAAAAGACTCACCGAAAGCACCCACTACGTCAAAATCTACCTTTCACAATTCGGCATCGACATCTTTTCGTTATTTTTACCGACTAAGGTCACGTCCGTTCGCGATCCTCTCAGTCCAAGATCGCGAGGTAGATTTTGGTCAATTGAACTAACCGTAGCCTCGCCGTCTAGTAGGGTGTATGTATTTATAAAATGCCTTGCGCCGAGCACACGCAATGGCAATATTTTGAAAAAGATCGTGTTATCTAGTCAGATCTGCGGGTCTGCATCGTGAGACGCGGACGCAACATTGACACTCTCAGAAGCGGTGTGTGGAGCGGACCCTGATCGCACACCATCAGAAATCGAATTTTCAGATTCGCGTGTGTAGCTATTGTGCAGTAAAGTATGGTGCGACCTCGCGACCATCGCCAGGCCGTGGCAACTCAATGCTTTAGGAGTGCTCGCGTATATTCGACGGTGGCGCCATCAAACGAGCCCGCAAGTTTTCAAGATAAGATAATAGATGCTTGAGGTTATATCCAGATGATTTGTAGATAACTTAATTAAAAAACTTGATGAATTGAAAAAAACCCAATAGAAAAACAAATAGAAATACATAAATAATTACTGGAATAATTATTTACGTATTTCTGTTTGTTCTTCTATTGGTTTTTTCATAAAAACGCGTTTTAAGGAAAAACGAAAGATAATGGAAGTACGTTTGAGAGCAGTTTTTATTTAAAACGTGTAATCATTTTTATGAATGAAAGTTCGTAAATAATACTGCTCCCTCTCTTAGTTTTTTTAACTGTGTACTGCCACGATAATCATCAGGTCGAAAATGATGACAAGAAATTATATATCGTCTCTCAAGGTGTATTTACACTCTCTGTCTGCTGTTCGTCAGCCAGCCAACATATCGAAATATTCATTCACACCTCCGGAAAATTCAGTGAAATATAGTAATATTTTAGTTATCTTCCAGTGAGTTTCAGAAGATAACTAAAATATTACTATATTTCACTGAATTTTACGGAGGTGTGAATGAATATTTCGATATGTTGGCTGGCTGACGACCAGCAGACAGAGCCTGTAAATACACCTTGAAACACTTCTTTACAGGTTAGGTTGTGTAAAGTCGGACATGTGTCGACGTTCGGTAAACAACGAAGGAGTAAGAGAGATAGATGAAACACAGTCCCCTCAGCGACGTGTAGCGGGGTAAGACATACAGAGCCATCTAACGAGCCCGCAAAACAGGACCAGAATATCTGCAGTCGCGGTTGCCTATAGTAGTGACCACGGCCTGAACACCGCGCATTTCGCATTTCTGCAATCGCTCTTTACATGACCAGCTTTTAGGCATCCAAAACACAATCAGAGTTTTATCGCGGTGCTCCAACGCTTGTTTGTCGCTTCTCGCGCAAATGTCGCACACTCCGATAAGAAATGTTTTCCCTTCATGCAGACCATGGAGTCACGCACTCTCGAACAGTTTTCCTCTCTACGTCTGTCGTTTGGCTTGCATACATCTTGCGCAACGCACACCGCTTCGGTGCGTGCACGCCGCGCGCCCTTCCTATTGCTGATATTCGGTGCGCTTAGCGTAGCGTTGATATCCACGTCAAAGATGCCCGCTGCTGCGGCGAGATCTGCCTCCTTGTATAAAAAGTTGCCAAGAATTTCTAAGTCAGAATTCGAATCAACAGCGGTAGCCGCGTAACTATTGTATTCGAATTTTAAAGCCGAAGGTAGCTTGCTTGCGATAAGCCTGCATATCTCAGGGCTTTGCAAATATCCGATCAGACCCAGAGACTTAAAGGCAACGATCGCGTTTCTGAATTTTTTCGCAATTTGTGTCAACGTTACTTTACCGGATTCGAACGATGGCAGATTTTTCAAATCATTTACCATTTTTACTGCCACCGTATTTTTTTTCGCCGTAGTGTAACTCGAGAGTATGCATAACGGTTTCAGCGTCGCGGCACGTGGCTAATAGCGTACTCACAATATCGCCGGCTCCCCCCTTCAACGCTTGGAATAAACGCGAAATATTCTCGCGATCACTATAACCGCCGAATTCTTCCGATAGTTTATAAGTTTCTTTAAAATATAGCGACTCTAGTGGATCACCCGAAAAATAAGGCAAACTCTTCGCAGTCGTTAATCGGTTCACTAAACGCGAGTTTCCCTCCCTCATCGACGCTTCGCGCACCGTATTTAGGGTTTTTTCGAGGTTTTCCGTAAATTGCTCGCTTTCATCATTTACATTAAAATTTGTATTACTCACATTGACATTCGCTTCATTCGCACCTGTTGGTCTCGCTGGACGCGTCGTGCTGTTGCCCAGGGATGCCGTATGTACGCCGCTGTTGTCGGCGCTAGGTTCTCCTTCGCCGAAGTTGAACTCGGAGCTATCATATCCGTTGCTCTCGACGACTGGTTGTCCGCTGTCTCGGACATCGATCTCGGGCTCGAGATGACGGCGCCGCCGGCCCCCAGCTGGTATGCCGCTGATCAGATTTCCAGGACTTTCTTGCCGCTCCTGCCTCGCCGTGCTCCGTGCAGCAGTCCTGGTCGCACGTCTTTGACTGTGCCCCTCGTGCGGGGCAGGCAAGTTGTTGAGCGGGACATCATCTTCCTAAAGCTTATTTTAATCCTGGCTTATCCGGAAGAGATCCCGGGTTTCGGCACTAAAATGTAATCGTTTATGGCTGGGGTTAAAATAAAATAGGGTGTTTGAAAACAACAAAATTAGTTTTATTCGAACTTGAAAAATTATAACGACGATTACCTTGGTAAGTAGCAAGCCAGAGCTCGAATGGCAAGCGCCTGTCGCGTCGCATCTTTTAAAACCTCGCCCAAGTATCGCCCCTCCTATCGTTCATTATCCGGGGAAACCCCGGTAACTCCGCGCTCTACATCTCCGAACCACCGCTCTTTGTTTCTCGCAGCCTTCCAGCCTGGGTTCTGACCTTTGCCAGAGGGTATTCTTTGAACCATCATTTTTACTGCTTTCGAAAATCCCAGACCCCCCGTCCGAAAAACCACCCTCACGAGAGTACAGCTTTTGAAATCCAAGTTTTCCCGGCAGCGCACGGTGGCTCTCGTGAGAGTGAGCTTCTCAGATCACGTGAAATCTCGGATTTTCCCGGCACAGCACGGAATATTTCGCGGTGACAGTTCGGAGTGCGATTTTTTCACGCTGCACTTACGACGCTCTGGCACCGCTTTACATTTTAATTGTGAAAGGAAGTTATAAAAATAAATTATTATTCGCCGCAAATACAGGCGTTGAGAATTTTGTCGAATCTCGCAGACTTCATGCGGGAAGGTTCGCAGCTCGGTACGCTTTCGCGGAACATCAAGGCACGCTGTCGTCTGCCGCAGCGGAAATCCTTTTTTTTCGACGCCCTCGGCTTTGTCGGGCGGTTCGATTACACCTTATCGCCGGGCTTGTTTGAAATTTACGACTCGATTCGCACTAATCGATCGCCAGTTGTTTCTTTACTTCCTATTCTTAACCTATATTTATTGCAAAGACGCCGTATCGCTTACTTCCGCATTACAATCATTTAAATATGAAATTATTATTTGCGCACGCTACACGGGGAAAACCGGGAATTTTGTTTTCTCGATTAAAACAGCCACCCTGTATTTCATAAACTTGGTTAGTGGTCCCGAGTTTTCGGGACGACTAGTCCATCCCTTTTTCAAACTCCCCAAATTTTTCGGGACGACTAAACACAACCTAAATTATTTGCAAAAGTGTCCCACTCCAACCATTTCTTCCACCGTTTCTTCATTCATCTTGTCGATCGTGATTCCCTGTTCCTGATTTTCTGGAAAACCGAACCTTTTGTATTTTGTGCAACATTTAAAACTAAACTTTTGCTAATATGAGAACAGCATTCTATCAGTTTATTATTTATTCTATCAGTTGTGCTAGTTAAAGACAAATTAAACAAAACCTTTGTAAAAAGTATAAGCATGCGTTTTTTGGGAAAACCGACTTTTAATATTTGCATAAAAACCGCCTCAAATATAGGTCAAAATCTCAGATCAGTCGACAGTTGTAGAGGTTTAAAGGTTATGTTCGCGCTTGACGTAAGTACGTAAACATATATGTACATAATGTAGTTCAAATACTTACCAGTTTCATAATCTACGAGCTCAATTTTTCATTTTTTTTCACTGAACAAAAATGCACATTGTAAGTAGTTATAGTAGGCCGGTTTTGGATAGATTAGTGTTAGTGCATATCCGTGTGAGGATGAGTTTGTATTTGTGTGTATGTGTGATTGCGTATGGAGAGGGATGATGTGTCATGTTTTGCTTACGTCATAAGAAAATACCAAAGAGGTGAGTCATAGTATTACCCTTTGATATGAGCCGTGAATAAAGATTACCCCCCCCCCCCCCTGTTTCATATGCCATATTTTATAGGTACTAAGGAATTTAATATAAAAACAATGGTATCAAGTTATATAGAATTCAAAGAATTGTTTTCAAAATGGTATCATGTTACATGTATTAACGAGAAAAATATCACCCTTTGATATGAGCTGTGAAAGAAAGAGACCCCCGTTTCCTATGTGATATTTTATAGGTATTAAGGAATTTAATATAAAAACAATCGTATCAAGTTACATAGAATTCAGAGAATTATTTTCAAAAATGGTGTCATGTTACATGTATTACTGAGAAAATGACGCAATGTTACATGCTTTTTATGCAAGTTCGAACAAGTTTCGCTTGTACACGTCACGCAAATCGCGGAAGTCGGAGATATGCGTCTCATATTCAAGCCCATCATCCCTTTAACCAATGCCGCTTATGTGATATTATAACTGTACCAGGAATTTTTAACATAAGCAAAGATGTCATATTACATTACAGTCGTAAGGAGAGAACCGTTTTTATCATGTACAATTCTAAGAAATTACGATTAATACCCTATAAAGAATGCATAAACAATAACAATATCAGAGCTATATAAGCCCCGCACAGCCCTTATAGAGGAGTCACGTTAGACGTTAAAAAATGAAAAAGCTCAGAACCCGGCAGCTTTCCACCGATTTTGATGAGACCTTTTGGATTGTGTTGCTAAATATGTCTAGTAAAATGTTAAACAAAAGAAATGTGTACGCTAATTCGAAAATCCATTTTTTTTTCTTCAAAAATTTCCAAAAAATCAATGAAAAACTTGAATAAATTGAATAAATTAAGTCCTAGAGCAACGAAAACACTGTGTGTATGTATAATGGGGTTGCTCATTATGAATTTGAGATAAAAAAAAATTAAATTTGGCGGACCACAAATTTTTAACATTTATAAACTTCGAAAAATAATAATAAATGATTAATATTTGGCATGCATATTCCTGAAGGCATAAGAAGTTAATGAAAAATAATTTTCACCCAGGATGAAGGGTGAAAAAGCCCCTAAATCGTGGAAAACATCCCCAAAAAATGGTTTTTGATGATTATTTTGGAAAAGGTGTATCGGTAAGAAATGAATTTTTGCAGACAACTTGTACAGAGAATATGCATAAAAAATAATAATATTCACTTTTCCTTTGTCAATCATATTTTCCGAGATATTCACCCTGGGAGTAGGGGTTGAGTTGTGCCGCGCGAATCGTACATTCCTTTCGTAGCTCATATATCCACCCAGAAAAAGATTTGGTTGAATGAACAAAATTTTGGTTGAATCAATTTTAGAATATGGTTATTATATGAACAACAAAATATTTGGTTGACCCAAGAAATTTTTGTTTGGTTAGTAAAATTTGGTTGCTTATACCATATGTTTTGGTTGATACAAACAAATATTTCGGTTGGTCCAAGTAAAACTTTTAGTAATTCCAAGCAAATATTTTGATCGATCCAAGAGAATATTTTAGTTTTTTCAAATAAGTGTTTTTGCTGGTCCAAGGAAAGAGTTTGGTTTATTTAATCAAAACTTGTAGTTCATCTTACCATAAGCGACCCAGCTCAATGTACTCTCTAAATTTGAAATAGTGAATTTCACTATTTCATAGTGAATTTTCACTCTTTAAATTTAAAAAATGTGGGTCACTATGAAATAGTGAAATTCACTACTTCAACTAGTGGTTTTACGGTTTCACTGATTCAATTAGAAGATTTTACTAATCCGAAAAGTGGATTCCACTAATCATTCTTCACTAATTGAGTGCTAGTGAAAATTGCACTATGACATTAGTGAATTTCCCTATTTTAATAGTGAAATAGCTTTCACTAATTCAAATAGTGAAATTTTCACTATTTCAGATTCAGAGAGTACATTGTACCAAGTTCGCAAGCGTCCGTTACTTTTAAGATGCTTTCAACAAAATATTTTGGCTGAATCGACCAAATATTTTTCTTAATTCTAGTAAAATTCTCTCTTAGATTATTTCGTAGATCCAACAAGAAATTTTGTAAAATCAATAAAATATTTTTTCAAATCAACAAAATGATTCAACCAAAAACTTTGATTAATTGAATCAAACGAATTTGGACAGCTAAACAGTCAAAATGAGGTCGTTTCTGGAGACTCACGTACATTAAATTTCATGTACAGTGTGCATTGAAATTCAAAGACGATAATTTCAAAGTATGTTCGTCTTAGCTTCCACACCAATAATTAATTTCAGTTGTAAAAAATGGTACAATTCACCTAGGATTTCCCTTTGATCAAGTTTTATAACTTTGCAGGTGAAATATTTATCCTGAAATCCTTTTAAAGGTCTATAATTAAATACATATGAAGTAACTTATAGGTTAGGTCGAGATTTTAAATTCCTTCTATATATTATTCTGTAGAATTTATAATTTGGAATATCTGTGGATTATAATATCGTAAAAACTACACAATTTATGTATGTAAAGTAAACTAAAAACACTATTTTGACATATAAAAATAGAATAAAGTGGATTTTCATCAATAAATTTTTATTTCCAAATGCATGAAAATCACTTCAAGTTACCAGTACGTGGAATTTAAGTTAAGTTTGTAATTTAAAACTGCTTGAATTTTCAAGAATTTTTTAACAGTACTGCAACGGTTTTATTTTGATCATCTTTAAGCATATGCATAGATTTGTAGAAAGCATGAGAGATTCAGTGCTTAAAAATTCTCAATCTGAATGGCGTGAATACTTTGATTTTTCAAGAGTTGATTGTTAAAAAAGACTTCATTTCCGGGCTAAATAACACAAATTTTCGTTCAATGTGAAAGAAACTTCTACTACCCAGTATTTGTGAAATTTTATCGTCTCTCTCTCTGTCTATCTGTCTTTCTCTCTCACATCATACTGCATTATTTCAGATATTGCAAGTCTTTTGAAATCTGTTTTGTAGCCAAGTCATTTCAGTAAGATTACTATTATCAAGCTTTATAGAGCTATATTTTTTCCATTAAAATTGATATATTTTAAAATATTTAAAATAAAGCTGAATAATTGTTGAAGTAACACCGTATGATAGGTCATGCATGTATACTCAGGGATCCAGCCTCATATGTAGATGCTTATAGACGAGTAGAACACTTCCGGCGTCGAATTTCATATGTAAAATACAGATAAGAAAATTTTTTTAAAAAATTGATGACGCGAAACCTAGAGGCTGCTGCTTGCAATGAATACCTTCCCAGCATTATTAACTAAAAGTTATTCACTAACTTAACAGATTTTTTCTGCAACTCTTCCGTTATTTAAATAATATCAGGAATTTTATGCCTGCTTATGAATTATGCCTTTTACATGCTTTCTAACTAAAATTATTTAAGTTTAAGAAAAATTGATTTTTAGTCTTCCTCTAATATAGACAAATACACGAAATACTGTCGATGTCATATAACATATGCGAGTTGCAGAGAAAAATTTTTAAATAAAGATAAGTTTGGGATTTGAGATGTGGGTAATATTCAAAATTTGGAAAGTCATACTAGATTAACTCAAAAATAAAAATGAATCACTAGATATTAATTTGATTTCTAAAATTCAATATAAGTTTGAAATTTCGCAACTATATCAAAAACACCCGGAAATGCCATCAACAGCTATAAGAACTTTTCAAATGAATGCTTTGTACATATATTACATTTTAGTTTCAAAGCAATCTAATTTAATAATGCCGACTAACGTACTGAAGATCTTAGAAGTCTGCTGTTTGTATGCGCTACAATTATTCAAGTTAATAAAGTTCAATGAGGAGGAGGAGGAGATATTGAAAGATTATAAACCCTAAATGAACGGTTAGAATCGTAAATCATGTGTCGAGCCTCCTCATTATTTTAAAATAACTAATATAATTCCAGGTGGGTGCAGTGAATAAATACACATATGTAAATTTTAAGAAATTAGATTTATTTAACATATAGCATTATGATATGTATGTATATGTATATATATATATATATAAAGAACTATATAATATTGAATAAGAGACAAGCTTATTGCTTAATGCTTATCTGGTATGGTATTGGTTCTATTTTATAAGTGTTTTTAAATTAATTACAGGCAATGTTTAATCAAATATAATAAATGTTTATTCGACAGTTGAAAAAAGATTAAACTAACAAACATATTATTCAATAATGCCAGCATCTCTTATTTCATTAATAATTGAAATGATGGCGTGTGCATTATTTCTATTTCCAGCTGCTTGTGATTGCAAAAGTAACCGCAATCGATCTACCAATATGTTTGGATCATCCCAGTTTTTTGACATTTTTGTTGTTTCCTTTGCTTCTACTTCATATTCAGAGGAAGAATCACTTTCGGAATCATCATCATTCTTATCATCATCAGTATCATCATCAGTATCATTGTCTTCACCCTTCTTGTATTCTCCTTGATCATCTCCATTTGCATCATCTTTACTGCTGACTGTCACGGATGGAGAACTGGCCTTTTCACCAAACTCTTCTTCTACTACTTTCTGCTTCTTGACACATGGTTCTATTTCATATTCAACATTCTGAGGAATGCGTACCACTTTCTTCAATGGCAAGTATTGCAGTTTACATGTTTCTTGAATAGCTTGATCCCGATAACGTTTAAAAATTGTATGCTTCTGTTGAATTGCTTGACTAGCCTCATCAACCTGCTTACTTCTATTTCGCATAATTGTCTTCACAGCCTCAGGTATCTTTGCATTTTGGTCATTTGATTTCTCATCATACATAAGATTCTTTGCTATGCAAGAGTATTTCTCATGTCTTTTCAAATTATCAAGGCGTGAATAAGTTTTCAGACAATTGGGACATGTGTAAGTCATTTTGTTGCTACTTTTATAACTTGATTGATTGCTTATTCATAAAACCAGAGTTTATATATGAAAATAGGAGGAGGAGGAGGA
>CAKNYM010052029.1:403470-416510 GCA_932195095.1 Andricus curvator
ATATGCACTAACACTAATCTATCCAAAACCGGCCTACTATAACTACTATTGTATAACTGTTACACTCTAAAACAGTCCATATCCATAAATAACCGGCTACGGCATGTGAGTAAAATTACATTCTCACATGCATTCAACATAACCAGCGTATAACCACGCCGCGTTGGAGCTCACACTTTGAGACATGCGCAGAGACTCGCATCCGCTAGCAGTCGCTTAAGTGGGAGACACAATGGAGTGTGCGTGAAAATACGTGTCGAGGATAAGTGGCAAAAAGTGGAACTTACGGAGCTTGCAGTTAGCGGGAGTATACTGTAAAAGCATGCAAACATGTACCTCGATGGCATTTCTGAAATCAGTTTTGTTTTACTTTTATATTCATGACGGGTGCAGTAAATTTTGACGTAAGTTTTAACAAACTTACAGTTAGAAACCGTTTCTTTGTTTACTTCTTTTTCTGTGTTTTTTTCCTTGTTTTCTTGATATATGAAGGGCAACCTTGATTCATATAATCCATGAGATAGCGACTGTAGTATATATAGTCACTGCAGAAAACTATTCGTCTGTTTACTAATTTATTAATTTACCAAATTCTTCATTGATAAACGAAAATTTGAATTTGAATCTTCATTCATTCTGAAATTCATTCCTTAAATATTTTCCTCTACTTGAAAAAAAATGAAAAGCTTGTATACACTCGTCTTTATCTTGACCGTCACCTTTAATTCTATTGGTAAATATAATAAATAATAATATACCTATAATTTGCAGTTTCCACATTTTTAAGTTTTCCGCAAGTAACAAGTTGTCTGATTCAATCATTTCTGAATTATATAGGTATACAATTTTTAAATATTCTATTTTACTATCTAAATACATTCAATAACTAAAAAATCGATACACTTGTTAGGGAGAATGAGGTCTATTATACAAGTAGCCATTGAAGATTATGGTAATTGAAATTAAAATCTTCTATATTCTTCGGAATTTCCTGAATTCCTTAAATTCTTCGAGATTCCTTGATCAAGTATAAATTCCTTGAATGCATCTAAATTCCGAATTTCTCGTATTACTTTTATGTCCTTGAAATTCCCTAAATTATCTGGATTCAGGGAATTCACGGAGTTCAAGGAATTCACGAAATTCTGAGAACTGGCGGAATTCAAGAAATTCGAGAGTTTCACAGGATTCGAGGATTTTATGAAATTCAAGGAATTCGCGGATTTCACGGGATTCAAGGATTTCATGGAATTTAAGGAACTCAAGGAATTCCAGGAATTTACGAAATTAAGGAAATTTACTGAATAAAAGAAATTTACAGAATTCTAAGATTTTATAGAATTCAAGAAAATTACTGAATTCACAGAATTAACGAAATGCACGGAATGCAAGAAATTCAAGGAATGTACGGAATTCATGAAATTACATGAATTCCTTGTATTCCTTGAATTACGTATATTACGTGAATAATATAATACGTGAATTCTGTATATTCCTTGAATTCCTTGTAATCCTTGAATTACGTATATTCCATTGTATTCCCTCAATTCCGTGCATTGCGTGAATTCCTTGAATTCCCTGAATTTTTTGAATTCTGTGAATTCTTTGAATTCCTTGCATTCCGTGAATTCCGTGAATTTGTCAAATTTCGTGAATTACTTGAATTCCGTGAATTCCTTAAATTCCGTTAATTCCATGAATTCGCTGACATCCGTGAATTCCTTGAATGGCTTGAATTCCGTGATTTCCATGAAGTCCTTGAATTCTGTAAATTCCTTGAATTCCGTGAATTTATCGCTTCAAGTAAGTCCAATCTGTCGAGAGATCTGTCAACGCGATCAACTGATCGCTTGATAACTTTAATTATTTGCCTCTGACGTCATAGAAAAGGGAATAAATCATGCATGAGTTATAAGAAGTAACTTTTCATATTATGACATTGTAAAAAATTAGGCAAATGGAAATTTTTTAAACAACTGAAAAATGTCTTGAACAAAAAAAAATTATTCCTAATATTTTATGTGCCCATAAATAAATGAATAAATAAGTATATGAAATAAAACTCTTATAGGAATCTTTCCATACTCAAGATGAAGATCTGCTTTAGAATAATGATATTAGCATTGCATAACATTAGAGTAATGTTCGCAAGGGAAGGGTACACTTTGCCAATCGTAGTTTAGGAGATATTCGTGTTTTTGTAGAAAAAGAGCATAATTATCGATTTTGAGGTTTCGATCGGAAAACATATTTCAATCTATACTCCATCTCGTGACAATGAACTTATGTCGTGAAAGTGACCAAAAGAGTGTAAATTTTGTATTTAAACATCAAATTTAACACGTGCACTTATGGCCCTCACCTTTTTTTAATGGGGTTGTCTCAAAAAGCATATTTTCAAAGTCCCAACTTGAAAAGTGACCCGAGAAAGCCTTTTTCAGCCTAGAGTATTCGACATAGGCTTCAAATATCTGGAATTTATTCGGCCACATACTCCTCTATGTAACTCCATTCCGACAAAGATGGCCTTTTCTTTGCGGAAAGTGACATCTTAAGTATTAAAATTAATCAATTTTTATTTCCTCTTGCAGGATTAAGTTCCCAGAGACGCACACATCATTTTCCTAAAAATGGACCTCAAAGTATGGTAAATGGATTAGTCCCAGTACTATTTACTTTTCCCCACGAAAAAATTATTTTTGCGGAATTTATGCATTTAGAGGGTAATCGACTTCATATAGGCAAAGCCCGCGTACGACCAGGTGTACAATATACAGTACTAGCTAGCATGCATGACGAAGCTTATGTACTTCTTGAAGGTGGTCAATTTCGTAAACTGTGTACTCCGCCTCCGAGAGAGCTACCGGCGAAAATGCACATGATCAACGGAAATATTACGACTCTTACATATGACGAATTCATTTATTTGAATAATGTGCGACTATTTCTGCGCCTGTAATCCCTGTAATCGTAATCGTTTGGAATATCCTAAAATTTTGTAAAATGTTTAACATAATGTCTGTTAAAAATTGGGACAGCTATATGTAGATATCTAAAGTTAGTATGTGCAAGGTTAAATAGACATAATTTTTGTTTTTCCGTTTTGAAGAAAAAAAAATTGTAAATACGTTGCGTTGGTGGAGGTGACGTAGCATTGTTTGTAAGTTCCGCAATATTGCCTTGTTATTGTCTCAATAAAGTGGAAAAACTTACACAATCTATAGGCTTCTTACAAATTTATGTAACCTTCTTCTAATCAATACGTAGCATTCTAAATTAATTCAAATATTTTCACTATTAAAATAAGTGGTCTTTCATTATCAAATGAGTAAATCTTTCGAATAATCCAATTACTGGTTACTGATCTTTAGTGACTCACATTTCTCCAATTGAGTTAGTATAGAATTTCAATATAGTGATTATAAAAAATGTAATGTAATGTAAAATGTAAATGTAATCCGAAAAATATAAGAATAGCAGAACATTGTACTAATTTTCCTTTCCTTTCAAAAAATGTAATATCATCTTTTAATTTTATTCAAGGATATCCTAAACATCTTATAAATATCACAGGCTCGAATCCACAAAGGCGGCGTGGGAAAAAGTTTCTTATTATTATTATTATTATTTTCTTGTAAGCCTGGTCCATTTAAGTCCTGTAGTACTGCGGTTAAAACCTATCGTACAATGCCTTTTTATTTTAAAACCCCGGTGAAACAGAGGTCTACAAACGGATCACCCTCGCGGCTAAATTATCATTTAAATCAATTAGCGTGACTACATATACCGCCAGACGACTCCACCTAACTGGATATGGGCCCGTGAAATTTTTTTCACTAAGAATTTAATCACAACCACTGATAACCCTCGGCTGCATCCGACTTTATTAGAAGTACTCGCATTTGCCTGGACGTTTGGCCGGGGGAGAGGAAAACTGAAGAAAAACACCTGCCGAGTTCAGCCGGTTTTTCGACAGTCGAGTTCGAAGGCAGGCATTCGACCCTAGCCATCGAATGCACATAATCATCCTCGGTCGTACCGAGTACCACCCGGTCGTACGTTGAAGATGGGCATTCATCCGAGTGCAATCCGCGCTTGAAATGACCTGACATCTGAACAACAAGTGTCTGGTCATTTCACGGTATCCAAAAATTTTTCCAAGTCATACAAATAAAAAAATGTAGTGTTTTTTTTTCATGTCTAGAGAAACATATTTTATTTCCTTTAAATATCTTCAGGTTAAAAAAAATGGGCTTGTTACATTGTAGATCGGTCCTAAAAACCGTTCTGCCCAATTTTTTTTAAGAGTTCAAAATATTTGAAAGATTTACAGAGATTAAAAAAAATCTCAACAGATTTCATTGGAATTCATAGAATATCCAAGGATTTTGATTATTCAAAAATATATTCAAAGTTTTTTAATGAAATGAAGTAAATTGTACATTCAGATTTTTAATTGTATTTATAGAGGGGAAAACATTTTTTCTTAGCATTTTCTTAAAATGACATTTTTTCGACCTTTAAACATTAATATTCAAAGTTTATGATCTAAAACTTTTTGCTGCTTAAAAAGCTTCAAGAATTGAAAAGACTTGATCGTGAATATGATAAAATATTACATTTTTCAAAAGTTTGTCTAATACGCTGTATTTTGTAGGTCACTTGAAAGACATAAAGATTATAATTTTTACGGAAAATAGATTTTAAATTAAGTGTATACATGTGAGCAATAATTCAAATTAAAAGTTTATTTTCTCCAATCATAATATCTCTTAATTTAGGAAGAAATATTTGTTCAAAACACAAATAACAATCAGGTTACTTTGTTTGAGGCTGAGCTTTGATCTTGAAGCAAAGTTTTCATTTGCTGAAAATAATCCTATTTGAGGTCGAAACAATATACGTCTTTAGCGCGCGACAATATTTAATAAATTATTCTTTTCGGAAATTTTCGAATCGTTTGCATGGTAACCTGCATTTTCGCTGATACAATCAAATTAATTGAAAACCGTTTTATTTTAAATGTTTCGAAGAAACTTTACACGTTACTGCCAGATTTTTGAATTGATTTGGTAGAGGAAAAAAATTCTTTCGCAGATACCTACTTAAAACTAAAAGAAATCTTTGTGACCTATAAAAAATATTACCAAACGTTTTTGAGCTGAAACTTTCCAGTTTTTTAAAATTGGTTAAAATTGCGAAAGCTTCATCGCCTATATGCTGAAATATTTATTTTTTAATACTTGAACTATTAACGTAAATAAAATATTTGTATGATTTTTTCCATTCATTATTATTATAAACTAATTGAATATATTATTTAGATATATTTACATTTTTCATAAGACTGAAGTTTTCGAGATAGTTTCGAGATATTAATCGAAAATCGCGCCATGCAGTTTTTAATGATTGGACAAGTAGCAAAAGCGCGCTGCGCGCGAGCATGTATTAATTTAGAAATTTTGAAAAAGATATTTAATTTTGTGTATCAAGAATAACAATTTTGAGAAATTAAAAAACGTCTTTACACTAACACGTTTAATTTTTGAACCCTTGTAGCCCTAGCCGGAAAACCTGGAATTGTCAGGGAATTTGTATATACCTGGAAAAACTTGGAAATGTCAGGGAATTTTTTTGAGAGCGTACTCAATTTTTTAAAATATAAAATTGAATAACAATTATTCTTTATTTGTTGAAGTAGCATTAAATTACTGTGTTTAACTATTTTGTTGAAAATTCATTTTTTTTTCGTTTGAAATTAAATGTTTGAACGGAAAATTTTCCTGTTATATTTTCGGTTAAGAATTGATAGTGTTTGGTTGAAGATACATGTATTTTGTTGAAATTCATTCTTTTTGGTAGAAAGTTAATCTTCTTTGTTGAAAATTCTCCCTTTTGCTTGAAAATTCCATAATTTGTTAGCCATTTTTTCTTTCTCTTGACTGAAAAATCTTCATTAGTTGAAAATTCAACTCATGTTGAAAAGTCGTCTTTTTGGTTGAAGTCAAGTGTTTTTGATTAAAAATTAAAATCTGTTTTGGTTGAAATATGAAATACTACATTTTTCGTTGAGAATTCATTTCTTTTGAAATAAAAATGGAATTACTTGGTTTAAAGTTAAACTCTTTTGTGAAAAATGAATTTTTTTTTATTGAAGATTCATAATTTTCATCGAAAATGCATCTCCTTGGTTGCTAAATGAGACATTTTGTTGAAAATTCGTTTTTTCTGTAAGTGAAAATTAATTTTCTTCATTGAAAATTTTACTCTTCCAGTTGAAGCTTCAACTGTTTTATTGAAATTTTTGTTGTTGTTAAAAAATTTATTTTTCAACTTTTGGTTTGAAATTTAACTATTTCAGTTGAAGATTCATCATTTTAGTTTAAAATGCATCACTATTGAAAATGTAACTATTGCTTTCAAAATTACTTTTTTTTTTTTTGTTGGAAACTTTTTTTTAACTGAAAATGTAACTATTTCAATTAAATATTTCATAATACAGATTAAAAATGCGTCTCTTTGATTGAACATTGATTTTTTAAACTGGAAATTTAACTACTCAATTTTTGGTTGTAGATTCATCTTTTTCAGTTAAAAAACCATGTATTTTGATGAAAATTCATTATTTTTGGTAGAAGTTATTCTTCTTAGTTAGAAATTCATCTTTTTGGTTGAAAATTCAACTATTCCAGTTGAAGATTCATCATTTTACTTAAAAATTCATCTTTTTTTTTTTAATTTAACTCTTCCAGCTGAAGATTCATCCTTTTAGTTGAAAATTCATCAGTTTGGATATATGCCCTTTTGAAAGTAAACTCCTCAGATGTAGAAAAAGTATATATTTTTATTTTTCAGGATTTCGCAAATTTGTAGGAAAAATCCGAGTCAGTTAAAAAGTTATTTAGGACTTATGCAAGTTTGGAAGATAAATATCTTTTAAACTGACTCAAACTATTCCTAAATTTTTGAAAAATCTTTCAAAATTAAAAAAAATTACTCTTAAATTTTCCAGATGTTTTCGACTTTGGTAGAAATCTTTTAAAATGTTTTGATACAATTTTAAATGTTCTGTAAAAGTTAATTTTTAAAAATAAAAAGTCACTAAAAGTATTCCCAGGAATCTTAAGAGAAGTTTTTTATTTTCTTGAAGCCTTTCAAACTTCTTCAAAATCTTCGAAAGTTTTTTCGAAATCCTTAAAAATTTACGTTTTGTTTAGAATTTTTGAAAATATTTTTATATCAAAAATTATATTTTTAACTATTCCAAAACTTTTAAACCTTTTTAAATATTTTATAAAATTAATATTATTTTTGATCATTTTCAATACATTCAAACCTTCTAAATAACTTTTTAAATTATTCGAATTTTTTAAAAAAATTTCTTAAAATTCTGAAAAATAAAGAAAAATTGCCTCCAAATCTTTCATATTCTGTTTTAATTTTAGACATTTTTAGAAATATTTTCAAGTCTTTTAAAGATTTTTTTAAAAATCAATTATTAAAAATAAAAAATCATTTGAAATTATCCCATGAATTAAAAAAAATATTTTTGATCATCATAAAACCTTTCAAAATCCTTGAGAAGCTTCAAAATTATCATTTATAAATATTTTTAAATGTAAAACTTTTTAACTTTTTAAATATCTTTTAAGGTTTTAAATTAATTTGGAATCTTTTGAAAACTTCTACTTTTCAATTCTCAATTTTCTCTTAAAATTTATTTTTCAAAATAAAAAATCAGTTTAAATCGTGAAATTATTCAAAATCTTCAAGGGGCTCAACATTTTTATTTCAAAATATTCAAAAATGTACGTTTTCTTAACTTTTTTGAAATGTTTCCAAGTTTTAAATTAATTTTGAATCTTTTTAAAACTCCTGAATTTCTCTTAAACTTGATCGAATTTTTTATAAAACTTTCTAATCTTGCTAATTGGAAAATTTGGCTTTAAAATCGTCCACATTCTTTTTCGAATTTTTAGGAAATAATTGAAAAGTTGTTGAAATCTTTGCCAATTTTCGGTTAAGCTTTATTTTTTTTTAAACTGAAAAATCAGTTCAAATTGTCCCAGGAATTACAAGAAAAAATTTGTTCATTCTCTTGAAACATTTTTAAATTCTTCAAAAGCTTATTTTCTTTGAAATCTTCAAAAATCTACACATAACATTTTTTATATCAAAGTGCTGGGCACCTTTGTTCTATTGATTATTATTGAATATTAGACAAGCCTATATTTCTCATCAACCTGAAGTTTGCAGACTTTTTTCTTGAACAAAAAAAAGGAAAGAAACCTTCATCCAATCATGAGCAAACTGTAACAAAAAATTCTATGGAATAAAATAACTGCAATTATGTAAAACAGAGGAAATAAAAAAAATTATATATTATTATACGTTTTCTTTTTTAACATTTAAAATCTACAAAAAAATATTTAGGGCCGGTTCCACCAAACTCG
Organism: Andricus curvator; assembly: GCA_932195095.1. Classification (NCBI taxonomy): domain Eukaryota; kingdom Metazoa; phylum Arthropoda; class Insecta; order Hymenoptera; family Cynipidae; genus Andricus; species Andricus curvator. The sequence continues at coordinate 411,924 of CAKNYM010052029.1, forward strand.
GTTAAATCAGTAGTTAACTGACGGCGGGTTAAAGTTAACGCCATAGTTAAGCTTGGGTTATCCTGTTGTGCGTTCCACCACATTTTTCGTGGGCGCGGTTAGCTAACCAGATAGTCGTTTCGAAGTAACTCCTATTTTACTTTAAATCATTCGTGTGATTGGCTACCCGTCGGTCGAATGGAAAGCAAAGCAATATGTCCGTGCGCGCCAAATCCAGGTAAGGTTGGGCCACGCTCGTGTCTACACTAACCTAAAAAAAGTGAATTTTGGTGTATGTTTTGTTCGTGATATATTAATATATCACATATAAATTCAAAAACATCTTTTTCGACTTCGTCATCAGACGATCTCAGAACTTCTTCCAAAAACTCCATATTTCACAACGACAATGCCGTTTTTAGGTTAGAGGACGATTAAGTCGCCTTAACCGATCAATTTTGACCGGTTAGATTTAACTGTGGTTAACGCGAGTTAACCGGCCGCTAAAACGTGGTGGAACGCGTAACTAGGTTTAACGGAGGATTAACTTTTTAATCGAGGTTGGTGGAACCGGCCCTTAGTCTTATGTACGCTGAAAGTAATAAAACAAAATTATTTTAATTAATATTATGCATTTATAAATTATAATTGCTTTCCTAAATAAAAAATAGGTTATATCAATAAGGTTTTATTTCTGGACCGAATTTTGAAAACAATTACATTGCTATAAAAGTACAATCCTTTTGTGTTTGAATGTGTGCATGAGATAAAGCAACTTCAAATTATGATAAGAGCTTCACGTCTGTTTGGAATAATGTATTTTTATCTCAAGACCATTTATTTTTAAATTTTTTAAGAAATTAGCAATCAATGGCCTTTGGTTTTTGTAAATATTATTTTATTTAGTCCTTCCTCAATGCACTTCGCTGTGTGAAGTAAAGTTCAGAAATTCTTATTTTTTCAAATAAACACCTGCTTTTTTAAATCGATGAATTTGTTTTTACTCTGGGTACGTTCGCATAAAAACATTGAATGTTACAAATGATTAATAATGACTGTAAAATAAAAGATGTTTAATTCAAATAATTTAAATGAGTGCATTTTAAATTAAAAAATATGTTCACAATATGATGCATTAAAAAAAAGTTTAAAGTCAATTGTTATAAGGATGTAAGTTGTAAAATGTCAATATAAAAGTAACCTGCCGCTTAATTTTTGATAGGTGTTTTTTTTTCTCTCGAAAATTCGAGTATAGCGCATTTTTACAATTTTTCATAATTGTCTTCCAAATCCAGGTATTTCACTTTTAGCGTTCAAACCCGATAATGTTACAGATAATAACGGCTTATAGTGATTTTTTTTCTTATTTGCATTTTAAAATATGCTGAAAGAATTGGAAAGCGGATATCAATAAGCATGGTCACCAGGAATGTTAGGAAAATGATCGCAGAAGAAATTGCTCGATAGTTGAGAATTTGGGAAACTAAATAAAGGTCCCTACGGAACCTTTTTATGGTCCTAAATTTGTATTTTTACCAATTCTTTTTCAAAACTAATTTTTGTTGTTTGTAATTATACAAAATCAGGACTACACTAACGTTTCTTAAGGCCCCTGGAAATCGTCGGGAAATCCCGATTGTAAAAATGAGGCCTGGAAAACATGGTTCAAACAAATTATTGAGAATCCGGTTTTGGGTCCAATTCTGCAAGTCAGCGGCCCAAATGACATAATATTACCAAACCAGGCCTGACTGAGGCCAAACAGAGAAGCTATTTTCTCTCATTTTTTTCATATACTAAATCTAAAGAGTACACAAATTTTCGAAAAATACGTTTTTTCGGGGAAAATTATATTTATTACGTTATAATCGAAAAAAGAAAATTCACCCTATTTTCAGTCGTACGTGGCGTGATTTATACTATTTATCTCAAAGGGGAGTATGTAAACCAGTGTTCCAGATTGCTTCTTAGTTTCATAACTTATGTGTTTGAAATTTATTTATTGTACATATTAATAACTACCACCAAACATGGGCCTTGAAATTTGCCATGGCCATAGTGTGCCAGGAGACCTGGTTCTTGGGCCAAAAATCTGATTTTCAAACTTTCGAATTTGTACAAGAGTCAAGCCATTGTAATTAGTGATGATTGGGGTATCTTTCCCTTAAATGATTTGTTAATTTATGAGATCCAGCTACGTTGACAAACACGCAAAATTAAATTTGTTTTAAGGGGTCATTCTACTATCTCGGCAAAAAAAGGTGATTTTCCAGAATTTTTTTCTCAACAACTACTTTATATAATTGAATAAAATTTTCAGCGTTTATTTATGCTGTCTCAATCTTTACAAAAAGAATCTTTTCACATAAAATTATTATTTAGTTTAGGTAATATTTAGCAATAAACAAAGTGTCTAAAAAAAGGCATGTCCACTGCGCGCACGATATCTCCAGTCAGCATCATCTGGAACAAATAAATCAGAAATTTTCTTTATCAGTATGACCATAGCTCTGGAGTGACGAAGCAGATTTTTTTTTATTTTGCAAAATAACAAAATGGTGGCAGTTTAAACAAAAATGTCCAAAACCGTGTTTTTTTGCTCTTTTTTAAATAAACGTAGAAAATTTGAAAGTAATCGTTTGAAAACTTTTTGAGAAATCGTGCGATTTGATGATCTCCTGATTTGATGATCTCTTTCACTTTATATCTAATATTTTCACTAAACGAAACTGCACAAAATGAAACAACGCACCGATGTTTACAATCATTCAGCTCTCTACGCGCTTTTGCTCCAAGCTCTCAAAAGTATAGAAAGACTCCGAATTTCTGTATGAAATTTTGATAAGATATTTCTGAATATATAACCTATCGAAAAATGAAAAGAAAAAAAAGATCGATTTTTCAAAAGTGAGATAGTAGAATGACCCCTTAAACTCTTCATGTATTTTTCGTTCAAATATTTAATATAGTCATGGATCCGTTATTCATTTTTAAATAATTATTTTTCCTTCTCAAATTTAGACTTACATCCTTTGTTTAAACAACCTAAAAAATTATTTTCGATTACACAAATAACTACTCACGACAATGAAATAATATTAATTGATTTCGAAATGATTTTAATGACAAATTAAGTAAATTTAAATAAATTAATTGAAAATTATTTTTAACTGCAAAGACACATTTTCTATTTCTGTTATTTAACTGTATTAATACTACAAGAAAAATGACCTACGCCTGTGATAACTTTAACTTCTCTTTTTTGCTTTTGCTTCCAACAACTGGTAAAAAGTATGAATAGCACCCCGGGGCTGGACAGTACCCTGCTGAGAGGATTGCTTACAACTTTCGTTCTTCGGCGCAAAAAAAGGCCAAAAAAACATTCGTGAATAACGCTTTTCGCATTAATTTCACGACATTCTTTGGTGAAAAATTGAATTTGTAGATTTTGTTTGTACATATCAAGCTTAAGCACATCGTTCCATCGTTATTAGGAGCTAAGATAGCCTGTTCATATATAAATCATGTTTGCGGCTAAAATTAGTAACATTTGTGAATTTCATTTCCGGCTATGAATTGTGAAAGGTTATAGAAAGATACCTGATATTTTCAACCTGTTTCCATAATTTTCCACAAAGATGTGACAAATGAAAGTTCACGAACGAAAAAGCAGATCCGAGAACCCTGTTTCTCAATAGTAGAAATGTACGAACGGCGCTGTACTTACCCAGTACTGACTGCTGGTCTGGCAGTACTGACTCCCAGTACTGGGCCAGTACTGGCTTGTAACGCTGTCCAGTACTGATTTTCGGAGCTTGTCCAGTACTGGCTCAGTAATGCCTGTCAGTACTGGCCCAGTACTGGTACACTACTGGCATATAAATAGCTCCTTATAGCAATAGAATCTTGCGGGATATCCCATTTGATTTTAATTATGTTCTGTATTGTCCCAGGGATATCGTGGGAATAACCAGGGACATAAATGAGATATAATGTGAAGTCTCTCAATATCCTGTTGGTCATAACATAATTTGTAATTTTATGTAAAACAGCACGTTTACTCGTTTCAATATTTAAAGGTTATGTAATTCCTCTTACCTTTCATCAAGCAAATATTCGTGACAATTGCAATCAGAAAAATTATTCATAAAATGTCTTCTCTTTAAAATTGAGATCTATACCGTATCTCCTCAAAAAACGTGGAGAATGATTGAAAAACGACAAAATTGTATTTCTTTGTTCTGGCAGAATGAGATCAACGTCCAATATGTTACTTGTGCACTGACATTGGTTATGAAAGCGAGATGGCGGTTTAGAGAGCGAAATTTGAAATATAGTGAAACGACTAAACTTCACTTATATCTCTAAAATCAACACTAAATCTTCACTAAAATCAACACTTTCTGACATACATCTGCGTACATATGTTTATCCGCCCGTCGTCTGCTTAGATCACATTGAGTGTGATTGGAAGTTCATTCTCTGTTCTTATTGGTTTTTCTCTTATCTTGACGCGCGTTGATTTGATCTTTAGAAAGTGGGACTTAAAAATATTTTATCATAAATTATATATATATATATATATATATATATATATATGTGTGTGTG
>CAKNYM010052029.1:416910-428950 GCA_932195095.1 Andricus curvator
GAGTTTGATTTTCTAGAACTGTTAACATGCTTTTTTACGTAGGAACTTCAAACAATTTTTGAGTGAAAAAAAAATCTTGTCCACGATTTGATATTTTTCATCCTTCGAAAGCATTCTAGTAGCATTTTTAAGAATTTCTTTAACAAATAAGAATTTTTTTTTACCACCGAACTGGTACTGATTCGGTCTTCAGACCAACGTTCTGCCAGTACTGGCAGGATTCCGTAGGTCAGTATTGGCCGTCAGTACTGAATCAGTACTCTGCCGGTGGTGAATTCCGGCATACAACGGACATTTCTACTAACCTTCACCGCTTAAAATCTTTCGAAATAAATTTTTTTAATGACTTCAATTAAATAGATTATTTGTGAAAAATGAAATTATCTTTGCAATGAAGGTACTCTCGTTTGTTAGCGATTAAACTTGCCATTGAATCGACTCGCTGTTTCTGATGTCTAAAATATTACTTAGTATTTCGGAAAAATTTTAAATTCTTGATAGTTTTGCTATCAAGGAATAGTAGATAATTTAATTATTTACTGTTTCTTACATATTGTGAAAAAAAAATTTTCGGATAAAATCACCTGTCACTTTTTAACATGATTGTATGACATTATTATAATCTATAAAATTATGAATTTTTCACAAGATTCTTCAATTAATACTATTTTTACTCAAAACAATGTATTTTGAGTCATATTTCGGCAATAATTAATTAAATTTTTTCGCTAAATAAAGAAATTCAGGCCAACCGACACCCACGTTTTTATCTAGATCTGAGCATAGGTATAAACCTAGTACAGACCAGGTTTTTGTTCCGGTCACTTGGACCAAGTCCCAAGAAAATACCAGGTTTTTCAGGAAGCGTGCTGTGCGGGACCTTCGCTTTACTTTTCCAGGATTTAAAAGAATCAATATATGGATCCTTTTTATTAAATGGCGGCTAAACAAAAAAGTTTTGAAACAAAAATGTTAAGGAAGGAAAAAGTCGATTGCTTAACATTAATTGAGAGTTTAAATTATAGTCAATTTGGGAAAAATATTGATTATTACTTTAGTGATTTCAGTCACTAATCAATCAGTGAACTTTTTTGGCGATCGTTTTCAAAATGTTACATAAGAGTCTTTTATTGAACTCTTCTAATTTCCACGTAAACAATTTCCGTAAGCTTCATTTAATTAATATTATATGTACGGCCCAAAATTAATTCTTATATTATCACAAAACAATTTGTAGCTTTCCACTACCGAAATGTACATTTTCTACTGATCTTTTCCGGCTCACTTTTCTCTAATTGAACTAACCGAAATTCACTCTTAATTAGTAACAATTTCACTAATTTAGAGGGAAAGACGTTGAATTCATTTTAAGGGTTGATTTAACATCCCATAAAGATTCAAATGAGGAATTCGACGTTTCCTAATAACCCAAAATCGCAGGAGATTTTTATTTAAGTGCTGTTTTTATATCACAATCGCTAGAATAGAAATGCAAATGCAAAATTTGATTAATGAATACATTTTTTTACCAATAATTGACTTCAAACTTTTTGTATAGTAAGAATTCATCATATCACAAAAATACTCTCAAGGAATTTGCAATACTTATACATTGATTTATACATCCAATTTTGAATTCATTATTTTTCATCCGTGTGTGTTGGTATAGAAATGTTTTCAGTAAGACTACATTTTATGCGTTTATAAAGTAATATAAAATAGAGATAGTGGTAAACATATGTCTTATCTTTAGAGTTTGAGAAAAATGTTTGTAAGTTCGATTTATTGATGGAGGTGTCGTTGCCTATTTACAAACATCGCAATATTAGATTTTTCGCGATCTCATTATTTTAATCAAGTTGTAAATGTTACACAATAGCGTTCACTAAATGAAAAATTCCATTTTTCAGGTTATATATGCAATCGGAAATTAAAATTTGTCTTAAAATTTATTTTATTGTATGGATACATTGTAAGACCAAGAACTTTTCTTGTTAACTTAAGGTTCATAATGAAATTGACGATATTGAAAACATACAGAAACAATCATTATCTAAATTTTTTCAAAACATTAGTAGAATTTAACTCGTAATTAGTTAAATTCTGCCGTACAACCACCGTTCAGGAAGTATTTTTTCAAAAATAAATATATGAATTGGTATAAATCGATAGATTTCCGTTGGTTGTGGGTGCGGCTTGGGATAGCACAAAACACCAAAAATTAATAAAAACTTTGAAGTCAATTACTGATAAGAGCATGTTCGTTTGTTGGCCTTCATGAAATTTATATTTTCTTTTCTATTTATAATGAGTCACATCCGAAAACTATTCCTCAGTTTAATAAAACATTAGTTCATTAGATCTTCAATTGAATCTTCATTCATTCTGTTTTTATTTTCGTAAATAAGTATGAATTAGACAGTTTTGCTCTGCTTGAAAAAAATGAGAGACTTTCATACACTCCTCTTCACCTTGGTGATCATCTTTATTGCTATTGGTGATTATAATAATATACCTATAATTTTAAGTTTCCACATTTTCAAGTTTTCCGCAAGTAACAAGCTGTCCGGTTTAATCCAATTTAAATTTTTGCTCAACTCAATTTCATCTATGAATTTAAAAAAATTTTTTAAATGTAAGGTTTACCGTTTTTAAGTATTCATTTGTAGCGTGTAAATAAATTTAATAACCTAATAAATCCATACACTTGTTAGGAAGAATGAGGTCTATACAAGTCGAAATTGGAAATTACCTTGATAAAAACATTTGTTTTATATACTTATAAAGTATTTATATATTTATTTTAAGTTATTTTTTTTTACTTTCATCAGCTTCAAAAGTGCCCCAGCGACTAGTTTTTCAACCTATAGAGTACTCGACCTGAGCTTAAAATATCTCAAATTTATCCAGCTACATGCTCCTATATGAAACTCTAGACCCATAAGGTGGGCCCTTTCCTTGCGGAACGTCATATGTTTAGTAGTAAAATTAATCCATTTCTGTTTCCGCTTGCAGGGTTAAGTTCGCAGATCCGCGGAATTCATTTTCCTCGCAGATGTCCTCAAAGTCTGGTAAATGGATTAGTAGAAGCACCGTTCACATTTCCTGAAGAACCTATTATTATGGCGGAATATACACTTGTAATCAATCGTGTCTGTCATTTATGCAAATTCACCGTAACACCAGGCAAAGAATATATTACGCTAGTTAACATATATAATGACATGTTCGCAATTTTTGAAGGTGGTCTATATCGTAGACTGTATAATGTGGAAAGGCATCCAGCAAAAATGAACATGATCTCCAAGGATATTAAGGCACTAACAGAGGACGAAATCATGTGTTTGTAGTACATATATTCAGCCCGTTTGTCTCGCGTAATCCCTGTAATCGTTTGAAATATTATAAAATGTTTGTAAAATTTTTAACGTACTTTGTATTTATAATGTTTAAGAAAGGAATTATTAAGACAGCTATATGTAGATACTTGAAGTTAGTATCTGCAAGGTTAAATAGATTAAGCGTAGACATAATTTTTGTTTCTCCGTTTCGAAGAAAAAAATTGTAAATACGTTACGTTGGCGGTGACGTAGCATTGTTTGCAAGTTTCGGAATATTGCCTTGTTGTTGTGTCAATAAAGCGGAAAATCTTACAGAATCTTTACCCATCTTAGAAATTTCTGAAACCTTTTTATAATTGGTATATACCGCCCCAAATGAATTAATATATTGTCACTAAGAAATTAGCATAATTTTCCACTATCCCATTACCAAATCTTTCGATTAAACAAGTTGGTATTTTCTACTAATCTTAAGTGAATCAATTTTGTTTAATTGAGTTACTTTAGAATTTCAATGAGTGATTATGAACAATTTCATTCAGCTTTATTCATTGGTTGAATTTAAAAGCAGTAAAATACTTTGCTGATTTTGAAAATTCTACTTCCCTAACGTATAACTTAAGATTTCTAAGGCCAAGAAGCTTGCTTCTTCTGGCAAAATAAATGTGTTCCGTCTTGTCTGGGTTAACGGACAACAACGGACTTCAGGATTTCATTAGTCGTCTCAGCCATTTTATCCGACGTCAATAATAATGTTTTTAGTTGACATGATGACCTGTCAAAGTTATCTGGAGTCTAGCAGTGTAAGGTATATTCTGGGTTCCTTGAAAAGACCCCCTTCATTTTTTATCACATTATTGTATCTTGTTGAGGTGGCTACAGAGCAATGGGAATGGGCAATTGTACAGACAAGTCCCGATTTCCATTCATTTTAGCCCTGTTAAAAAGGCGCCAAGTATCCTTTTTAAGGTCCTCAAGTCTAGGATACCAACTGGGTGCATCCCTGTCTGCTTTCTCAAAACGAAAAGGACAATTGTCCTCATATGCTTTGTTCGTACCTTTCTATAGGATGTCGACAGCAAATTATATTTTATGATAGACTTGATTCTGCTTGGTATAGCGCCCAGAAAACTGCTGAGATCATCCCTATAAGTATCCCGTTTAGTTGCTTTATGGTCCCTATACCTTTGAACCTCAGGTTCATCGGCTGTTAAGGAGAAGCATATCTGTCTATAATCCGATATGAACGTATTCGACGATACATGCCATCCCTTGAAAACTTCGCTAATACTTATCGAACATAAGGTTGAATAAATCACCTCGCGACCTTACCAATTAGGCCCTGCTGATATAGAAAGTTTGTTTCTTTATTTCTTTACTTTGTTTATACTCTCTCCCTCTACCGTGTTATACTATCTTATTACTCATTTGATACATATCGTCTTAAATAACATTCTTACTTCTAAGTGCGTGCGACCTTGCCCTAGGCGTTTGTTTCCCCTTACGATTATGCTTCAATAACAACAATAACCATAGAAAATTCGATTGTAAATTTTCTGATGAAAAATTTTCCGAGGAAAAAATTTGTTCGAAAATCACAAAAACGCTATAGGCTTCAATAACAACAATAACAATACAAAATTCGATAGTAAATTTACTGATGAAAAATTTTCTGAGGAAATTTTTTTTCTAAAATCACAAAAACGCTATAGGCTTCAAAAACAAAAATAACAATACAAAATTAGATAGTACATTTTCTGATGAAAAATTGTCTCGGAAAAATTTTTTTTCTGAAATTACAAAAACTCTATAGGCGTCAATAACAACAATAACAATACAATATTCGATCGTAAATTTTCTGATGAAAAATTTTATGAGGAAAATTTTTTTTCGAAAATCATAAAAACGCTGTAGGCTTCAATAACAAGAATAACAATACAAATTTAGAGCGAAAAATTTACTGAGAAAAAATTTTGTGAGGAAAAAAGTTTTTCGATAATCACAACGGCCATGCCACGCTGAAAAAACCAGTTCTCGTCAGATCACTGAAGTTAAGCAGCGTTGGGCGCGGTTAGAACTTGGATGGGTGACCATTCCAGAATACTGTGTGCTGCTGGCATATTATGGGTGTGGCTGAGCCCAAACTTGTAGTTATTTATAACTACAAGAAAACTAGAAAACTTAGAAAAACCCGAATCGGGTAGTGTCACGCCTACCCTGAAAGGGAAATGGCTTAATGGTATACAAAAACGCTGTAGGCTTCAATAACAACAATAAAAAATACAAATTTCGATACCAAACATTCTTTGGAAAAACTTGGTGAAGAAAAAAATTTTTCGAAAATCACAAAAACGCTGTAGGCTTCAGTAACCACAATAACAATACAAATTTCGAGAGAAAATTTTCTGAGGAAAAATTTGGTGAGGAAAAAATTTTTTCGAAAATTACAAAAACGCTTTAGGCTTCAATAACAACAATAACAATACAAAATTGAAGACAACATTTTCGGATGAAAAATTTTTTGAGGAAAATTTTTTTTCGAAAATCACAAAAACGTTGTAGGCTTCAGTAACAACAATAAAGATACAAATTTCGAGAGAAAATTTGTTTAAGAAAGAATTCTTTCGAGAATCACAAAAACGCTGTAGGCTTTAGTAACAACAATAACAATACAAATTTCGATAAAAAAATTTCTGTGGAAAAATTTTGTACCGAAAATTTTTTTTCTAAAATCACAAAAACGCTATAGCCACCTACACAAGCAAAATTTGTGTAATCGATGTCTCCAGCTAGGCTGCACACAACCTTATTATGTTTAACAACTGTCACAAATGTGGCATAGCACTAGAAATAATTCATAAATATATTTTCTAATGTCCTAGAGAGCAGTAAATGCATTTGGTAAAAACCGCAATATCAGTACAAAAGTAATACTGACGTTATCGTAACCCTACATTTCTCTCATTACGAAACGGCTGACGAATTCTCCAGTAAATCCATTTATTTTATTTCTTCAAGATCAGTAAATGAAAATTACTTTATACTTTTTACCCCACCGTTAAAATAGTACATTGTGTTACAAGTGCGGGAAGTTGAACATCACATGAGTGGAATGTCTTCCAGCACATGTCACACACGATAACATTTAATTTTAATAAGTAACATTGGTTTAATATTTTAATAATATTACAGTTAGTTGATAGTAACATTACAGTTCGTTAAATGGAACATTTTTGTGTTTTTGTTGTCAACAACTTCAATGTTTTGTGTGTTTTCGGCTTTAGATTGCTTTAGTGGTATGATGTTTAAATCAGAATTATCGTTCGACGTTAATGCATTTGAGTTAATAGATTAAGCTATCATATGTGATATTTTCCTTTTGTTCTTGACGGAGTTTTCGAGGTAACCCTCAGCAACTGATGTTGCCTTCAATCCGTCGTGTTGTTTGCTGGTAGTAATGTTGGCACCGGTGGCTGCAAGCAAGGTGGAAGACGTTCGGCGAAAGGCGCGACCCGTGTATGAGCTGGCATCTGGTAGATTTAAATACTCTGCGATTTGTTGAGGCATAGCACCAAATTTGTTTATGCCAATAGGTTGGCTAGCACACTTTCCCTTTGCGTAATTTAAGAAGAAACGGTGGCTCGTTGCATCTTTTGGTCGAAAGGCTTGATATTTCTTTACAATATCATACAATTTTCCATCGATAGTAAACGACCTTGGAATTTTCGTCTTCGTATTTGGAATTTTTACGAGCAGCATTGATCCATGGGCTGTTACGTCGTTTACGGTTGTATTTGGCATTTTCTCGCGCCTGTAGGCCCCAAGGACACCAAAAATCAAAGCAAGCTGTAAATAAGATTTCATTTTTATATAATTTGTAGAATTTTTCTCATGTATTTATAAACATGTATGTGCACGCTTTTTTGCGCGTGTGTGTGTGTTTGTGTGGATGTGTCAAGTTACAGACGTTAAGCAAGAATTTTTACCTCCAAATGTCTAAAATTTAATACTTTTTGTGTAAGAGGAAAAGTTCAAGTTCTAACCACTGTAATTAGCACTTCGAATAAAAAAATGGAATACTGCTGTGTAAAAAATCTAAATTTAATTTTTCTAGAGAAAATTGAATTCATTGGAAAAATACAACTCCGTTTATAATATGTTCATAACCTGGTGTCGAACAAGTGAAATAACCTCTCTAACAGAAAACTTGCTCCTTGCATATTTTGACGAACTCTCGAAAACTCTAGCACCCTCAACACTGTGGGAACGTTACTCAATGTTGAAAAGCACAATGAATGTAAAGCAAAAAATAATCGATATTGAATCATATCACCAACTAACTCTTTTAAAAAGGAAATCTGATGGATATCAGAGTAAAAAGTCAAAAACTTTGACAAGCAAAGATGTGGAAAAAGGACCCCGCACCAAATGTATGGGGAAATGGCTTTCGATGGATTTGGCTGAAACTTGGTAAATATGTAGATTATAAGGGCCTAATGAAAGATCCGGGAGAAAAAATTAATAAAAATGGACTGTTTTTGCGCTTTACGGAGCTAAGCGCTCAATTTCGTGAAATCAATGAATCCCCATATATGCTGGAAGGGGAGAGACGACGGCAGTGCGAGGTCAGTACCAAATGCGAGTTTTACAATGATCTATGTTGCGCGCATCCCAAAACTGGCGAACGCTAAGTGCTCAAGATTTGAATTTAATAAAACGTCACTGCTATAAAGTTGAAAACCGTGCCCCGGTAAGATCAATATCAAATGAGGTTAATATTACAACCAGATACATCGCGCGCTAGTCTAACCCACCGAACGCTAAGCGCTTGAGACGTAGTCTAAAATTCAAAACATGCCTCCGTGAGCGCAGATAAGGTGACAACGTCCGGTCGGAACAAAGCAGGGTTATTTTAAAGATATATATCGCGCGCTTCTTAAAACAGCCGAACGCAAAACGCTCAAAATATTAACTCGCAAAAAAAAACTGCTGTGAGGGCTCTTAAGCGAAAAATGCACGTGAGTACCCGCGCACTGCTCGCTTTGTGGCTACCGTACTGCGTGACTCCGCTGATCTCGCACCTCATCTCTCTCGTCCCCTTGGACCGCGCGCCATCAGCGAAAATTCCTGGGAGGCTTTTTCGTCGAGGGGATGTATATTGCGAGAGCAGTGTAGTATATATAGCTATAGCGCACTGCACCAATCGCTCGAGTTATGGTTTTCATGTCTCGGGGAAACCATAAAAGAATAGTGATCTCGAAATTGTTATTAACAATTAACAAAGTGGAATTTCTTAAAGTTTTTTTGTTGTTGCAAAATTGGGATTAAGAAGAAAATGATGGGGGTAGGAAACCTCCATCTCGCGGGAAGATGATCCTTATGGTTCCAGAAAACCATAAGAAAATTGTGATCTTGAAACTGTTATCTGTAGTTAAAAAGCAGGAATTTGTATGAAGTTCTACTGTTCTCTAAAGGCTTTGTGAGACCTGAGTAGAAAAATATATCTCTGATACATAAAATAAATTAAATGATTTGTGGTTCTTCAATCGGGTTTACCTGTTCACCTCTATTGGCAGCATCTAGAATGCTATATAACAATGATGATTGGGGATACTTAAGGTTTCGCTGGTGACGTGCGTAGCCTAGGAACCATAAAACGCTCGCGATATGTGCACACGTGCCCAGAGTTCTGGCCCCTGATTTACATGTGTACAGTAATAGCCGAGAACTGTTTCATTATTGTCTGGAACTAGATCATCAATTTCATTGAACGCTATCCACAGTTGGTACCTTGTCGCATTTCGAAAACGAGAATATACTCTTACTCGGATTAAACCACGCTCATTACGTAGCGTACCTAGTTGAAACTCTTCATCATCGTCCCTTTGCAGCTTGTCTTGAATTTAAGATGGTGCAAGTTGAACTTGATAAACGCCAATCGTGATGTCGCGTAGTTCGTCTAATGTAAGACGACTAATTCTGGTTCTTGTTGTTCATGCAGGCGATTCCAGATTGCATTTCCGTAGCGCATATATATCATATAGCTCAAGGAAGCATATTTTGAATTTTAGACTACATCTCGAGCGCTTAACGTTCGGTCTGTTAGACTAGCGCGCGGACTATATCATTGTAATATTAACCTCATTTGATATTGATCTCACCGGGGGCACCGTTTTAACGTTATAGCAGTGACGTTTTGTCAAAGAACTTAAAAATAGATTTTAAGTGGCCATTTCTAGATTCAACTATCCATCTCGATTTCGTTATGAGACGTGCTTTGTTCGCTTCTTCCGTTGATAATTGACTCTGATCTGCTTGGAGAAATGGTTGTATCTTGGATTCAATACCCAATCGCTCTAATAGCGGTTGGGCATCTCGGTATCCTCGGTCTCTATAAAAATATCGCCAAAGTCGAAAAATGCTCTCATGCCCTCCACATCCCTTTCAAATTCATTAATGAGCATTTGTGCGTCCTTGTTTCGTGAGTCCGAAAAATAAGGTGCTTGTATATCAAGTATATACCCGTCTGGAGCTACAATGAGAGCAGGTTTCACCAAGTGACGTCCCTTATGCTTACAGAATGATTATCGCAGTACACGAAAGTTACTGCTCTTCTGCGTGTAAACATAAGTGCCATCTATGATAGCAATCGCTCTGGGAATTTCTGGTTATGGATTGTAGAGTTCATTGGCAAATGCTGTCACATGTCTTTCTACATATTCCTCTCTGGTTATCGCTGTTAATCCAATGTTGCCAGGCACAAAAAATCGCTGCATTAGAGACTCTCTTACCGTAGCAATGACCATGCTTGTAGCTTGCCGGCTGGAAGAATGGAAAAATACTTTAAGAAATTCATCAGAAAGTCCCTGACGCATCTTGCAAAGAAAAGTCATCAGATCCTTTTTCCTTTTCCTAAAGCTTTCCTCATCACCGAAATCTTGATGAGAATTTGCTTCGTTACGAAGTTGCTGCAAAAACAAAAGCATCTGCTGTCCGAGTATCCTATATGGTCTATTAATTGCTTGTAATCCAGGAAGCAAGAGCGCTAAGATGAAGCCACGTTCATCCAAATGATTTAAACAGGCTCTAGTCTCCTCTGGAATGAAGATATCCATAGCAATATAGACATTGACTCTACACTCCACTGAAAGCCTAGATACATTATCATTACCGTCAACATTACAGAACATACACGTTTGCCTACCTGTTTGAGTGAGAACATTAAGTCTTAAGCATCCGGGATCACGTTGGAGCTCCTGTATTTCGTTACTAATTGACAGATTGCAATTCAGGCATAACCTACTATCGCCGACAACTTCAAGTTGTGGTCTACGAAGTTGAAGGCGTCTGAAAATTGCAATGTTTAGCCAATCTGGATTAATATTTCCATCGATTCGAACCATCTGTCTTGGCTGATAGGCTCTTCCGCACACATAACATTCCATTCAAACTCTGAAAGCCATTTTTAAAGCTTTCAACTGTCAAGAGGTAGGAGGTCTTTAAAATCACAAAAATGCTTTAAAACAGCAAATGGAAAAAAAAGAAACAGCAAAATAAACGAAAAAACAGTTAAAAACAAATAAACGAAGGGGAGAACGAATGCAGAACAATAAATCAGACTAATAACTGTAATTTGAATAATAAATAAAGAAAAGAAATATTAGAAAATTTATTCTGTAGCTTATGAAAAATATTCTAATGCAATCTCAAGACTTTCCAGAAAGGAAATGACAAGCCTACAGCCATCGATGAAAATAACAAGTGAAGTGCTGCGTTATAAACGACCGTCAATTTTTAATGCATTTTAACAACTTCAGTGGGAGTTAATGAATGAGTGATCTGAAATCAGTCATTAATAGTAATTATAAAAAAAATAAACATCGATATTCAAATGAACTGCAACATCAGGTTCCTCTTTTTTACAAGTGAGATCTTAATAATAAATCAAAAGTTTAAAGACTACAATTAAAAATCCCATTTTGAGCGCTTAGCACTCAACTGTTTCAAGAAGCGCGCGATATATATCTTCAAAAAAACCGCGTTTTGTTTCGACCTGACATTGGTACCTTATCTGCGCTCAAGGAAGCATATTTTGAATTTTAGACTACATCTCGAGCGCTTAACGTTCGGTCTGTTAGACTAGCGCACGGACTATATCATTGTAATATTAACCTCATTTGATATTGATCTCACCGGGGGCACCGTTTTAACGTTATAGCAGTGACGTTTTATTAAATTAAAATTTTGAGCGTTTAGCGTGCGGCTGTTTTTAGGAACACGTGATGTATATCTTTGAAATAATGTTGCTTTGTTTCGAACGGACGTTATCACCTTATCTGCGCTCACGGAAGCATGTTTTGAATATCAGACTACGTCTCAAGCGCTTAGCGTTCGGTCTGTTAGACTAGCGCGCGAAGTATCTCGTTGTAATGTTAACCTCAATTGATATTGATCTTACCGATGCACGGTTTTCAACATTATAGCAGTGACGTTTCATTAAATTCAAATCTTGAGCGCTTAGCGTGCGGCTTTTCATAGAAGTGCGCGATATACATTTTTAAAATGACCTTGTTTTGTTTCGACCACACGTTGTCACCTTATCTGCGTTCGCAGAAGCATGTTTTGAATTTTAGACTACATCTCGAGCGCATAGCGTTCGGTCGGTTAGACTAGCGCGCGATGTATATCGTTGTAATATT
>CAKNYM010052029.1:428960-443578 GCA_932195095.1 Andricus curvator
ACTAGCGCGCGATGTATATCGTTGTAATATTAACCTCATTTGATATTAATCTTACCGGGGCACGGTTTTCAACGTTATAGCAGTGACGTTTAGCCCAAAAACTGTCCATTTTTGTTAATTTTTTCTCCCGGATCTTTCATTAGGCCCTTATAATCTACATATTTACCAAGTTTCAGCCAAATCCACCGAAAGCCATTTTCCCATACATTTGGTGCGGGGTCCTTTTTCCACATCTTTGCTTGTCAAAGTTTTTGACTTTTTACTCTGATATCCATCAGATTTCCTTTTTAAAAGAGTTAGTTGGTGATATGATTCAATATCGATATTTTTTTTGCTTTACATTCATTGTGCTTTTCAACATTGAGTAACGTTCCCACAGTGTTGAGGGTGCTAGAGTTTTCGAGAGTTCGTCAAAATATGCAAGGAGCACGTTTTCTGTTAGAGAGGTTATTTCACTTGTTCGGCACCAGGTTATGAACATATTATAAACGGAGTTATATTTTTCCAATGATTTTGGAGGCAACAGTTTTCCGGCCGCTGCAGCTCGGATTTTTGGCGGAGTACCCGGCAACTTCTTTTTTGATTCAGTATTCATATCGACTGGTCGAATGTTTGACAGCTTCTTATGAGCGTCATGAAAACAAATGTTGTCAGTTGAGTTGTCCGGCCACGCCGCGTGATAGCGTCACATGCCATAGGAATATTAATTTCCGAACTAACTCACGACAATCGCTCGTAAATGATTCAGTGCGGGAATGTTACATTCCCGCACGCTACTCTCACAGTAGAGGAATCTGGAATTTTCCGTACGCTTAATGAACACGGAATGTGGCCATTTTCATGCATGTGTTGCAAAAACTATATATTTATTCATTAATATTATTGACTCTTTTGTTAATAATCGTGATGAAATTAAAATTAATGGATTGACGGGTGAAATCGATAGCCCCTTTTTCAAAATTTATGACAGGGATGAAGGGTTATGATAATAACGTCTGTGCTATTTAAAAAAAAAATATTTTTCTAATTTTTTTCAGAATATTTGGTTAAGTTATTATGTAGTTTGTATAAAATTCATATTGTGGGTTAAAAACGCACCTTCTACTCACCATACCATCAAAAAATATATTTCTTATTTATTTTTAGTGGCTTATATCCTATGTGGTACTTGTTTTTAATAATGAGATTGTGTCTGGCCTAGCTGAGCACATCGGGGACACAAAGTTTGTTTGTGTTTATGGCGAATATAGTGCCTCAGCAGCAGGGCTTTGAGCTATTTGCTATTTTGTTATTTAGACGAAGCTTCCGTTTTAAAAATATTTTCGTAAAAATAATTTCTTGCCATAAGCGCTTCTTGATAATATTTCAAAATCTATTCAATCAATTGGTAAAATCGATCATTTTGTATTCTAATTATGAGGAATTGCCGTTATTTAAGTAATAATCGGTTATGTTTAATGAAGTTCCTATTCACACTAAAAATACTTGTTTTACGCTCATCGTATTTTCATGACAAAAATACTGACAGATTATTTTTCTTTTTAAAAACAAGATGAGCTCAAGAAACTTAAGCAAAAATATACAGAAATGAATGCAGATCTGAAAGAGAACGAGCAAGTGGTAAGGATAGCTGTCGATCGGGCGATTTCTCTACGGAGGAAATGGAAACAAAGAACCATGAATTGCAAGAAGAAAATAAGAGATTGAAAAAAAAGTTAATCCAAGAGCCACCAAATGCACGCGAGGTATACAAATTTTAATTTTCAAAGATTACCTTCAAATTTTCCACTTGAGACGACATACACCATACCCCAGTTTGATAACAGTGTCGTGGGTTGCCTGCAAATAGCCTTGCTACTAAATCAGGGAAATCCAAATCTAAACAGTCTGAATCGTGTGAACTGTTTCCAGTTGGAATACATAATATAGCATCAGTCGGAACCGTCTCGCACCCAGCGGGGTAAGAAACTGCGTGGGACAGCTGTTGTAGGAATTACTAAACCGCGGGTCTGGTGTATCTTATTGATTTACCGAAAAAAATGGTTGACAAAGTTATTATGAGTATTTGAATTTAAAAAATGTAAATCGCGGATTATGTTTTGAATATTATTCAATTATTTCATTATTTCATGATACTAATATAAAATTAGAATTTAGAATTTATTTATTAAGTCCCTAGGGCTGAACAGCCCTCTAAGGAACAAATTATAGGGGAATGTCGTCAAGGTTGGACCCTAGTCAAGGTTGGACCATTGCGACTTTTTTCCGTATTTTACTAGCGACACCTATGAGCCAGCGTGTCAATACTGCTTAAGGTAGTAGCAAACTTTTACATGAGTTTGTCTATCTAAAGCTCGTTCGTGAAAAGTGTAGTGCTGACATGTCATTTTCCTGAACACAGAAACTTTTTCATGATCCTCTGAAAAAGGCTAATTACTCGAATCCAAAGCATGGGACACTCAAGGTAAGCATTTTTTTGTGTCATGTACTTTATAATTAACAACGTGCTATGATGTTTACTTTTTTTTATAACTCGTTTGGCTGCGGCTTGTCACAATGTGATAATAATGCATGTTGTCCAGGTCGAGCCAATTTCGTCGTCAAGGTTGGACCACCCAAATTTTTGTTTATTTTGTTTGAAACGAAGATATTGTAACATAATAACAAAAATAACATTATATAACTGGACAGCCACCTTGAATTATAGGGAAAAAACGAATTTGAATTGAAATTGATAAATTTTCGATTTGCCACAGGAATTCCCGATATAAACGAAAGAGCGAGAAGGGAAACATTAATTCGGAAAATGTAATTGACGCAATCAAAGCTGTTAAATTGGATGGATACACACTGCGGCGAGCTTCAATTGTGTGCGAAGTACCAAGATCAACTTTGAGGCGATACGTCGAAAAAATATCGTCGCAGTACGAGGATATCTCTATAGTCGATGACAAACACATTGAAAATACGCTTAAACAGCTCTGTATATATGCTGCATGTTCTATGCACCTAGTAAGCGAACTGTCAAAAATTGAATATTTAAAAAAATTAAAAAAAAAACAAATATTTAAAAAAAATTAAATATTCATTTGAAATATAAATTATAAATATTTATTGCAAACAGTTTTTTTCAATTGAATATTTCTTTTGCAGGTGTTCTGTTCTGACGAAGAAAAAGCGCTGGTAAATTATATCCAAAAATGTAGCGACCATTACTACGGTCTGAGTGTGAATGAATTGAGATCGTTCGCGTACGAATTTGCCAAAAAAAAATCATGTAAAGTATCCTGAAAGCTGGGATAGGGAAGGAACAAGCGGCAGGGATTGGTATTATGGCTTAATGGGTCGCCACCCAGAATTCACATTCCGCACACCCGAAAAAGCAAGCTTAAACAGAGTAAAATCTTTTTCAAAAAAGAATTTACAGCGGTTTTATGGCCAGTTGGATTCAGTTTTGTCCAAGCGCCCATTCGGACCCGCGAATATTTGGAACATGGACGAAACCGGGTTTTCTACCGTGCCAACAAAGATTGGAAAAGTCATTTCACAACGCGGCCAAAGAAGAGTTGGCCAAATTTCCTCAAAACGCTGGTAAAGCTCTGGAAATTCGTCATGTCCCTGGCCTAATTTGAAGCACATTAGACTTGGCTCTGACACCGCAAAACATAAAATCTGGATTTTCCGCTACGGGAATTAGCCCGTTTAATCCGGACATTTTCACAGACTCGGACTTTGTGCAAGCTGTTGCCGAGGCCGAAACCAACGACGAGGTTTCTCAGCGCCGCATCACTGTTTCGAATATCCCTGAAATTCAAGCGCACCAGAGTGTTGCGTGTTCGAATGAGCCTGCAGCATCCACGCCAAGGGAGTCCAGTCATTCATTGGTGTTAGATTAGATTGGACCAATGCAAGCTGCCACCCCCGCGCCAAAAAAGTCTAATCGTGGTAGACGTGGAATGAACAGCACGATATTAACTTCACCAGAAAACCTCGACGATCTGCGCAAAAGAAAGGAAAAGCGAGAAACATCTAAGACACCGAAAAAACGCGAGGCATCCTGGGGAAAATCTTCTTCTAAAACTCCAGCAAAAAAAGGTCGCCCCTCTAGAAAAGCACAAAATGAGTCCTCTTCAGACGAAGAAAACGAAGACCGAGATTTTTGTATCATCTGCTTAAAAACGATGCCGCAATGTTTAACCAGGCACAACTCTATTGCGTGCTTTGAATGCAATAGAGAAGTGCATTTAAAATGCGCTAATATCACGAGGAGTTACCTCATTTGTAAAAATTGTGCATCGGAATAAGTCATTAAAAATTTTGTTGCTCTATTTCTATGTAAAATAATGTGAAATTGATTAAAAAATAAAGCAATGCATTGCCCTTTTTCGTAGAAGATTTTTTTACATTAGTTTTTGGGGGTGGTCCAACCTTGACTACATGGGCCAACCTTGACTACATTTTTTTTTGTGGATATCCTTATTTTTCTTTCATTTGAAGTAATTTCCTTCTATGTCACAAAATTTGTAACATTTTAATCTAAATTTTGTGCTATATGAAGTACCTACTGGAACTATTTTTTAAACAAAAGATATGGACAAGAGTCAAAACTATGTCCAACCTTGACGACATTCCCCTACATATGTTTTCCAACAAATTGTGACAACTCTTGTAAAAGGACGATTATTACGTACGTAAAAGAAAAATAATTACAGATGGAGAAAGATAAAAATAATATGTCATATGAATAATATATGCTAATATAAGATAGTGGTTGGTATAAACGTTTTGAACGGGGTTGATTCGTACTTTTAAATTGGTGCTCATAATTCCCCTTGACATGTAGAGTAAATGGCATCTGGGCTATTTTTTTTCCTGCAATGCACACGTTTGAATTCGTATCCTTGACTTGGATAAGGCATACTTGCTGTGACTTTTTTCTTATATAGTCCCCGTCTTCGTGAAGGGGTAACTTGTTGTTTCCTAGTATCAAGAAATTTGGCGTGAGCTAGTATCTTTCATACTTCTTTAGAAATGCCAATCCTATTATTGCAGATTCCGATAGGGGAAAATTAACATGAATTATATGAAACAGGTGGTTTTTTCCGAAGTATGGAATGTGTGCGGCTTCTGTCGTCTGATGGAGGTCATTTCTCATGCAACATTTTTTCGTAAATTTGATTTCCTCATAGCTGTATGGGATGATGTCCTCTTTTATTAGGTTAATAGAGGCTTCTGAGTCGACTAGTGGGCTGTATATTGTTCCGTCTTGTCGTCTTCCTCGTATAGATAGGAGTTTTTCGCATATACTTCATATTCTGCCCGTTCCTCATAGACCTCTTGCTCCTCTATTTCTTCCTGAGTCATTTCTTCTTGGTATAAATAGTTTGTGTTTTCCTCCCGAATGTTCCTTACCGGGCACGCTGGTTTTTTTGGAAAATGTCCCTGGCGAAAATTTTGCTTTGTATAACACTCACTGGGTAGTGAGGCAATGAACTTTCGAGTCGAACTGCTAATCAATTTTTTTTTTTTATAACACTGCTTAGCAAAATGTCCAAGTTTACCACATTTGTGGCAATTCATGTTCATTCTGTTGGCTGGTGACATTGATTGGTTTGGAACTCTCTGTGTTGTATTTGCTTGAAATCTGGTTTGTATATTTGCCTGTCTGAATTCCCTCTTCCGTTTCCTAATCCTCTGAAATGTTTGCGCGACAAACTGCTGGAATGCCAGTGCAATATGCGTGTATTTATCATCGTTTGTTTCGAGTGTCAGCTGTGTGATCGCGATCGCGTATAATTGTGTTATTTTGGACTTTGTCCTTTATACTCTGGTTTCATGCAATCGCTCTACTGCATGTACACATTAAGTTTCGAGTAATTTTTTGTCACTAAAGAAGGCAGTGCTCTGGAGCATCAGGAGTATACCAACTATCCTATTCTGGTCTTTAAATTTCGCCTTAACATGCCGGTTCTGTCTCGATAGGCCGTCCCCGTACAAAGAGAGGTGAGAAGAACCTATGCTTGTAACGACACCGTAGTTTATAACTTTTTATTTTTTAAATTTAACCTTTCGGCAGTCGCGCTGTTGTAAAAAGTACAACAGTTCCGATTTTGTTGGTACAAGTCGCAACTCGAATGCACGGAAGATGTGAGACCGCCATGTATGCCTTCCCCCACTCTTCCCTCACCACTTCACTCCCAAAAAAAAAGCAACATCGATTTTTGGTCTCCAACCCCTAACGTTCAAAAGCAACCCCCTTGACACGACGCATATATGACTTTGTCGAAAAACAATCTTTTTGAGAATTTCACAGTGTGAATAGAGTCTCTGATTTTTGGGCTCCTCAAAAATTCCAACACCCAATTTCGGGCTCCTACCCTTAACGTTAAAAAGCAACCCCTTGGTACCGGGCAGATGTGACTTTGTCAAAGAATTATCGTTTTTAGAAATTTACTTTGTAAATGAAGTTTCTGATGTCTGAGACTCAGAATTTTATATGATGAATAAAGACTTTGATTTTTGGGCTCCGTGAAAATTCAAATTCGAATTCATAGGTAGGCGTTTGATTTTTTAGATGTAGGGGTGGTTTTTGCAAACAAAAAATCAATCATTCGTGAGCCCAAGAAAATCCCAACACTACTTTATATATATTTTTTTTTCACGTTTCAGTTTTTACTTAGGGGTTGTTTTTTTGTACATAGGGTGCTTTCTGATATTTTTTT
Source organism: Andricus curvator (assembly GCA_932195095.1). Taxonomy (NCBI): domain Eukaryota; kingdom Metazoa; phylum Arthropoda; class Insecta; order Hymenoptera; family Cynipidae; genus Andricus; species Andricus curvator. The sequence goes on from CAKNYM010052029.1 coordinate 435,683, forward strand.
CTGGTGCATTCAAGAGCCCAATATAAGCCAAAAATTATGATGCACTTTATTTTTTTCAGATTTTATTTTTGACAAGAGGGTGGCTTTTTTGCACATAGGGGGTGGTTTTTTGAATTTTTTTCCCGTGCATTTGAGAGCCCAAAATAAGCCCAAAATTGTGGTTTACTTTGTTTCTTCCTAGTTTGAGTTTTTATATGGTGGTAGTTTTATTTCCGGTGGGGGTAGTTTTATTTCCGGTAGGGGTAGTTTTTGCAAATTGGTTGTTGGCGCGTTCAAGAGCCCAAAAAAGCCCAAAATTCTTTCGTCTTTGATTTTTAATTTTTTCAAATTTTTATGTAGTGGAGGTGCTGACTGGAGTCAAGCCAGCACCTCCACACCAAATTCGAATTTTCAAAAAAAGTAGTAAAGCCCAAAAATTGGCAAAAGGGCTCAAAAAAAGCCCAAAAAGGCCCAAAATTCTGATACCAAAAAATTTGGGAATTTCGATTGTGGAGGTGCTAGCTTGATGGACGTCAATAACACGACAAAACAAGGGTGTTGTAAAAAGAACAACGCGCGACTACTCGTGTGAACAGAATGGGCGCAACTACCGAAACTTTAAGAAATTATTGCTAACAGCTGTGCTCCTTTCTTTTGATAAATCGAGTGGATGACCGTGGACTGCCTTCTCTTCTTATCTCGAAGCGAGCTTTCCAGGTGCTGACGTATCAGTTCCTTTGCTGACGCTATGCTGCGATGTTCCTTTGTAGATATGTCGTTGCCTCTTCTGCCTATTTTCGGCTCTTGTTAAATTTTGTGAAGTTCAGAAAGACGAGAGTTTTGCGTAGTATAGCGGCTACTCCATTGACCCACTTGTTTTAACTCTAGTTTTCTTACTTTTCAGGGTTATCGGCTCGCCCGTAGGTACATCTGGAGTTTCTGACTATTTGGAATTTCCGTATAAATTCTCTCATTACCAGGATTCGTCTCGATGAAACAACTTTTATGAGGATATCCTTTTTCATGATTCCGAAGAATGCAAGTATTCGAAAAGTTGATCCTGGCAGAATCGCCAAAATGTTACGTGGTAAATAATCAAAGTGTATTTTGCACAAGGAACTGAATGGCGGACAGCAATTCAGGACATCCTTATTACTCCAAGCCTAGAAGAGAAATGAATATGTGCTGGGACGCAACACTATGGTCCACGTATTCTATAGGCACGTATGGCCCGATGGTAGTAGTGGGAAAGGGGGTCATGCGGGGTCGCGCGCTCGTAACAAAAGTTTCAAACATTTTTTTTTACAGTTTGAAAATATTTTACTTTCAATTTTATGTACTTTATTACTTTGCATAATTGTTTGAGCAATTATTAGGCATTTAATTGCTAGTGGAGTGTATTGGGGTTCAAATAACCACAGCCAAATTTTACTTGCAAAGGAAAGAGTTTATTCTATGGCATAAAAAACCTCTACTTGAAGAGTGGAGGAAAAAGCCGAAAATCAAATAGCGATCACCAAATCAAGTCAGAAATTACACAACTTATGAGAGAATGTACAACTATTGGGATGACAACCAGTACGCCAAACTATAATCCACACAAAGGAAAATAGACAGAATCCAATCCACTTTATGGCGAACAGACATAATCCAACACGAGACTCGTTCACACTCACAAAAAACCCACGAAAGCTTAATTCGAACTGAGCTAAACTTTTAGGAAAAATAATAATTATAAAGTGAAAACAACTTCCTTACTCAATTACATATAAATTCGTGGAAAAAGGTTCCATTCTACCTGCTCGGCATTATATGTGTTACTATTTCGGAAATGTATTTTTCTTCGCGAAATATAACAATAATATATTTTGTTCCTCTTTCATACAGTTATACTTTCAAAGTTCAACATTAGAGACGGAAATTTAAGAAATCTCTTTTTATAGAGACTTTAAAAATAATTTTTTTTATTGTTGAATAGAAATAAAAATAGAGTGAATGGCGCCTGAAACAAAGACCTTGGATACTAAATGGGCCCAAGTGGGGAACCACACATAAAAATTTTGTGAGGCTCTTCACCTGGGGTGACCGCTAAGAGATTGATCAGCAACCTGGGTCGGAGCAGTGTTGCGGAATGAACGTGTCATTTGAATAAATAACACGAGAATTCCAGATCAATCTAAAATATCTATACCTAACACCTATATACCTATCTACCTTATACCTATATACCCACCATACACACTACTATTTTCCAACTGAGCAAGTCACCGTGACTGATAATATATACACTGAAAAAAACAACTTATTTGAATCAAAGGAAATTTCTTTGATTCAAAGAAATGGTAGAGCAGAATATGGCTGAAGAAATATTTCTTCAGATTAAAGAAATATTTTGTTTGGATTTAAGAAACGCAATGTTTAAGGCATAGAAATACTTACTTGACACTGTAAAATATTCGTTGAGCGAAATAGATTTGTTATTGACTGTAATAAATAAGTATTTGATATGATGAGTGAGTTCCGTAATGTAAAGAAATATAGGGTAAGTTCAAGAAGATAATTATTATACAAATAAATGTAACTCGGACTGAGTAAAAGTTTTTTTTTGAAACAAATATATGATTCTTTGATTCAAATGAGCGTATTTTTTGGTAAAATAAACATTTCTTTGCAACGAAGAAATTTTTTTCAACGGAAATAAATATCTATTTGTTTCCAAGATGCGGCATATTGTTTTCCTGTTGTTTAAAAATTTTGAATAGTGAAAGTACAAAAATTAAGCAGGCCCATTTATTGAAAGAATTATTCAAAGCAATTATAATGATTATAATTTACAATAACATATTTATTTTCATTTTCGCGGAGTAGAAAAAAGAATTTCAAGCCAGACCAACTGACCAATGCTCAGGAAGATTGATAAACACCAATCACCACATATTTCAGATTATATCTACTGTGAAAATGTATGGCTAACTGAAAGACTGGAGAATCCATTTCTATTGTTAGACTATAAACTCTACGCACCTGGCGGCTTATGTCTAAACTACTCGGTACAAATAAAGAATTTAGCAAAATATTTTTTCGAACGAATGGTGTCTGAAGTTATTTCAAAAATATATTTCTTCACTTGAAGGAAATGTTTATTGGACATAAATCGCTTCACTCTATTCATTAAAAGAAACATATCTTCCAAGTGAATAAATTATTACGTAAGTGAACGAATTACTTTATTCGACTAATGACACGTTCTATTAAAACAACAGAATCAGTGCCCTTACATGAAAGAAATATCGCTTTCACTTAATTAATATTGCTTTCATTTATGTCAATATTTCTTTGATTCAAAGAACACAAAATATTATTATTAAACTAAAAGAATATTTCTTCGGATGCGAAAGCAAGATTCAAGGAAACTAGGTTCTTAGTTTTCAGGATATAAATTCCTTGAGTTAATTATCTCATATTCTCAAGCCAAGAAATATTTCTTTACTTCAAAGAAATAGCGCTGAAAGAAATGATTTCTTTGAATCAATGCACGAGTTTGTTGCTTTCAAACAATATTCAGTACAATTAAGTAAACGGGTTTTTTGGCTCAAATGAATGCAATCAAAGAAATGCATTTCTTTGGATCCAACTTTTTTTTTCTCAGTATACCGGGACAGCCCCGTGCATACCATTCAAACAAAATAAAAATCCAACTCCAGAAAAAATGCCTTTGGACATATTTTGGACATATTCGGACATATTTGGACATATTGGGCTGTTCTCATAATCGGCTGTCTTGGAGGTATGAAAGCTTCATTTATTAGCCAACTCAAGAAGATTCCGGCTTGCCAGCGTCAGGCTCATTCCATCGCGAACCGGATGCAAAAGGCTGTTCTTCTGGGATCACTCCATCTGGTCCGTCAACACTGTTCCTCATAACATTCTAAAAAGATTGGTAGCTCTAAAAAAGTATCCAGAGGTGAAACTTCATCTCCAACTGTCCCGTCTGCCGCGTAAGATCATCCGCGGCTAGAGACCTGACTCCAAGGAACAGTGTTGCCCGATGTTTTCTCGCGTAAATTTCCCGCTCTTGCTTACCTTCTAGGACAGAAGGAGCAGAAGCGGATGACGTACACTGAAAAAAAGAATTTTTGGAACCAAGAAAATGCATTTACTTGAATCTTATTTCTTAGCATCAAGAAAATATTCTTTAATAGTAGTAATTTTTATTTAAACCAGACACATATCTTTTGTTGATCTAAAGAAATTAATTTTTTGGCTATATTTTCTTGATTCAAACAAATATTTCTTATATTCAAGAAACCCATTTCTTTGATTCCAAAGTTCTAGATTCGTTGAAATCTGATTAGTCGTTCAAAGAAATATTTATTTTATGCAATGAGTTCGATTCTTTGAGTTGATTTGGACGCATTTGAATAAATTAATTGTGCATACTTGAATCAAGTCTTTAAGTTTATTCAAATCAAAGTAATAATGATTTAATTCAAAAGAATATTAATTAAATTAAAAATATATTTATTTGTTAGAAAGAGTTAATGCATTTATACAAATGAAGCATTTATTTAGATGAACACGATATTGTGTTTACATAAATATTTATTTCTTGAGTTGAAGGAAATATTTCATTCGCTTACTAGAATTAAATTATTCATAACAAATAAACATTTATTGCAACGAAGTAATTATTTTTTCAAATCAAACATTCAATAATTTGGCATAATTTGTTTCAATTGAATACTTCTTCAGATCAAAGAAATATGTTGTTAAATTCAATATCGATGTTTTTGATTTGAAGAAATATTTCTTTGGCATTTATGGTGAGGGTTAAGTACGGCTTTCCGCCTTATAATTGCCATGTTGCGACAGCGTAGTGGTCATCGCTGTGGACTTGACACATGACGGACCCAAGTTCGATTCCTGCTGGAGGTGGATTTTTCATCAAATTTTTCTGTTTCAGGTTCATCAAGATTTTAAATTATATGCGTCGTTTAAATTAAATATGTATAATAATAACAATGTTAATTATAATTTAAGCTGAAAGAATGCATTTGTTTATTTAGGAAAATATGTACTACAGTTGAAGTACGAACTACTACTTTATTGCACTCGCGCATGGTTTAGGCCAAAGAAATATTTGTTTGAATCAGTGGGATATTTTTTTGCTTCAAAGACTCAAAAATTTGATGCGAAGAAATAGTTTTGTGAGCCTATAAAATATTTGCTTGACTTTAAAATATATTTCTTTCCATCAATTCACAAATTCTCATCTCAAAGAAATATTCATTCCCATTTATGGCACATTCATTTGGAACAATGAGTCATTTATTTGGTCTAAAATGTATATTTTTGTCTTTAATTAATATTTCTTTGATTTAAAGAAATATCTCCTCCGATTAATAGGTCGTATTTTTGAATCAAACAATGTTAACTTAATCCAATTAACATTTGTCTAGTTGAAAGAAATTCTTTTTTTCATTCAAAGTGCATATTTTTATTTGCCTTAAAAAAAATATTTCTTTGAAAATAAACAGGACTTTCACTTACTTCAGCCAAGTAAAATTCACTTGGTACAAGTAATCCTTTTTTTCAGTGTACACGTTCCAGTTGCGTCGGGATTGGTTGCTTTTAAAGAACCATGATCGTAGCTTCCGGAGCCTACAACTTCTCACAATAATAATATATAATAATATAAGCCACGTTGTTTTGGGCTAACTCCCCAATGCAATGAATTATGCGGTTACGACACCAGTATCGCGCAGTGCCACCCAGAATAGGCCTCTCTCGGATGGAGGCCATGGTTCAGTTGGGAGTGGCAACAGGACCGAACCGAGGCGACGACCAGGCAATGGCCCCGGACAAACGCGAGAACATCGATTTAAATGGTCGGACCAACTCAGGAGAGACATCCTTACCTGTTGGCAAAGAAGCTCACCGGCGCGAAGAGGATTCATGCAGAGGTTACATGACCGTTGGGTCAATATGCACCCGGAATATGCTCATCAAACGCCTCAGTATTTAAGAGATCAGGTATCCTTTTTGCGAAAAAACGGATATGAAGCTCTTTATCAACAAGAAGAAGAAGAGCAACATCCTCCATCGAACATTCCACCCGTTCCAGCAAGACCACCTTTGCAGATAGCCGATAATGCTAACATGAGAAGTAGGAGATCTATCCACCAAAAAGTCTTTCTCAGGATGGACAAATTAGCTGAAGCTAATACTGCTCTCCCCGATTTGCTCCCCGAAGATGTTAATCTCTGGAATCTGAAATGTGTAGTTTACGAGAAGGCGGTCTCCCTGCTTAGCGACAATAGAAGTAACGATACTTCAGTACGTCTGAGTAAGACTCGTGAGCGTATTGCACAGCTTCAATTCAAAATTGAAACGGCGAGACGGCATGCATCAAATATTCAGTGCGTGATTAGCTACATAACATTAAATACAAAATTCACTCCAAAAGTTAGGGCACTTGCTCGAAACTTAAGGAAAGCAAATCACACGCTGAACAAGTGTAAACTGTTGACCATCAAGCAGCACTGGACGCAAAAAATAAGATCTCTTTCAACAGCGAAACAGCGCCTTGAACGGCGAGTAAAGTGGGTTCAGGAAAATTCCACCTTTTCTACTCATCCTTCCCGTCTGTTCAATAAAACGTCACGTGCCGTCAAAAATCCGCCTAGTCGAGAAGAGATTCAAGTCTTCTGGGAACAAGTATATGGAGATACTTATCAGCTGAATGAAGACACTTCAGATATACCACTCTTTCGTAACTTTTGCCAAAGGCAAATGTTACAAGGTCCAGAGGAAGAGTGTCCATTAATTACTGCTGAAGAAGTAAAGAAAGTTATCGCTAGAACTAAGAACTTTTCAGCGCCAGGGCCAGATAAAATCAACAACTTTTGGTGGAAGAAGTTTACTTCTACGCACCAACATCTAGCTCGTATATTTACTACTTTCCTAAACGGAGAACAACCCGTCCCGCAGTGGCTAGTGGAAGGACGCACGGTATTGATCCCTAAGACCGGAGATTTGTCAAGTCCAAAGGACTACAGGAAAGACTGGTAGCTCTAAAAAAGTATCCAGAGGTGAAACCTTCATCTCCAACTGTCCCGTCTGCCGCGTAAGATCATCCGCGGCTAGAGACCTGACTCCAAGGAACAGTGTTGCCCGATGTTATCTTGCGTAAATTTCCCGCTCTTGCTTACCTTCTAGGACAGAAGGAGCAGAAGCGGATGACGTACACGTTCCAGTTGCGTCGGGATTGGTTGCTTTAAGGAACCATGAGGTAGGTATTCGAATGACCCGATCGGCATTTGTCCCAATTCTCATTTCTCCCAAAAAATCACTAGATTTGCGGGCGATGTAGAAATAAATGATAGAGGGGTTCGCGCTTGTGTATTCGACGAATATCGTTATACAAGCAGGCGTTAGGTGGCGCTTATGAGAATTCTTCATAGTTTAAATTTGCTTCTACATTTGAAATGTGATAGAGAAAATAAAAAGGGGAAAAGGTGGGATTATTTTAAAAAGAGGAAACTGGTAAGTCAATATGCAATTATTTAATACTAATAAATATAATAAATATTACTTATTTATTTGAATATAAGACAACGTTTAAATTGAAAATGATGCATAGAATTAATTTTTGAATTGTAAAAGTTGCAAAGTTACAAAAGTTTGTAATGTCGTTTTAATTTTCATTTAAATTTAAGAATGCGAATTATTGTTCAGTAATGAAAAATTCATATCACCATGATTGAAAAATAATGAGGTGGATGTTCTCCCAAAGGTCCTTCCTGGTTGTCCAGGTGTTGAAATTACATCTTCTTCGGGGAAGTAGGGTTAAGAACTGAAATTTGAGATACCCGGACGGTTTTTCAAAGGTCTTACTGTTTTAGTGGTTAAACCTGG
>CAKNYM010052030.1:0-35744 GCA_932195095.1 Andricus curvator
ATATATCGTAAGGACGTTTACCGTGCAGTCATAGGGAATATAATGAAACAACTTTAGCATGCAATGCAACCCGTGGTGCATCTGTGTAATGGGCAAAAGTATTACATAGGCGATTTTAATTCAGTTTTTAAATCTCCAGCGCTCGAGGTTTTGCGCTGATTTGTCAAAGGCGTCGAGACTCAGAAGACATGCGCAAAAGAAGTATAACCCAATTCTGAAAGAAGGTTATGTTCCCCAGGGTGCACCACGTTTTTCAGATGAATAATTAGTTAAGTAATAAAAAAAATGTAACACAAGATTAAAAAGTGTTCACAAGTACTGTCGGGACGTGTATTAAGTATTCTCTTGTAAATCCATTCATCAAATCATTAATTGGTGATAAAATCTGTTGTTTTACTTGTTGAATGAAATATGGGAATCAAATGCTTTTGACGACAAGAGTATCGGTAAATATCATCAACTGTCAGTGTCCTTTTTCTTAAATACTCACTGAAAAGACTAGTGTGTGCTCTTATTGATTTATGTTCATAACAAATTTAATTTATATCAATCGATGAATTATGTCTTCAAGGAATAACAGATATTTATAAGTGAGACAAGTACCTTCATACTTTTAAAACGTAATACCCGGTAAGAAGAGAAGAATATAGAGAATTATTAGTATTTTCAGATTTAAACGAAAGAGTAATTTTATTATTATTTTGTTATTTTATTATTAAATTTAGTTAGTATTAAATTTTGTTGAATGTGCTAATTTTTCATCAGCGGAAGTACCCAACGAAAGAATAGGTTTATCTCCGAATCCAATTCTTCTATATTTCCTTAACGATTGCCACTTGTGTTGTGTTTCATGCAGGCGAACATATTTTCCATTTCTTTAATTCCTCTTAATGCGAGCAGTAGACACACCTCTCATGGTTATTTTTAATTCCACACTTACATGCTGTATTTTCGATTAATTTAATTCTTTCTAATCCGTCCACAAAATGTATGCGCTTAAATGGTTTCTATTTCTCCGTGTGCAACATAAGTTTGGAAATTCCAATTTTTTTGTCATGGTTATTTTTAAGTCCATACTGACATGCTTCATTTTCGACTATTTTAATTCCTTCTAATCTGTCCTCAAAATATCTTCACTTATGCATAGTTTCTATTCGTTTTTGTGGAATATAAATTCGGAAATTTCAATTTATTTGTCTACCATAACGGTGGAGTAATTTTAATAATAATATTTCACATTGTATAAACAAATTATAGATTCAATAATATAATAAATAATAATCAATTCATTTAAGAATGTTGTGTAAGGTAAACTCAATTTATTTATCTTTAAACAGAATTATAAAAATATTCTTGAACAATACTACAAATTATTTCTATTAATCCTACAATTATTTTATATTTAGAACTGAAATTCTTCACAATAAAAAATTGTTCATTTATATTAAAATTTACATTAAAAGTGGTAATCGTTGATTATATTATTGAAAATAAATGAATGAAGAAATATTGATAAATATTAGTAAAAAAAGATATATAATTTCCAAACTAACTGTGAAGTTGTATCAACTTTTGTGCTCATCCAATGAACACTTTGCTTTCTGAAAGCAAATATAATTTACTTCCTCATAGAGGAAGCATTACGTTTGGATAAGGATTGTTTCTTTGATTGAAATCTTATTTTATTAATTTTATTAAACCATTCTATGTTCCTATTACCTTTTGAAATAAATCTTCTATGATGCAACCTCGAAAAATAGAAAATAAATTTTTTTTAATTCTTTAAGTAGAAATTATGATTTTAGCATTCATACTTTTAAATAAAACGTATTAAAGTTAGATTATTTGACTTTTTACGGCACAAGAAACCTTTTATTTTCTCACATCAGCTCCTAATTTTGAAAATTTGAAAGCATGAAGTTGAAAAATCAATTTTGAAAAAATTATTAATAATAACCATAAGTTCCGTACTTTTCAATTAAACTTATCTAAGAAGCATTGATCGTATTTCTTTCTTACATTAAGAGCCTTGAATTTTGGTTACTTTGAAATTTATAGATGAAAATGAAATTTTTCAAAATTACAAATAATCATAACTTCCTTAATATTCAATTAAATTTATTAATCTTATAGATCAATCGATTCACCTTGACACAAGGAATCATAACGTACCGATGCAGGGCTCCCTAAAATAATTCAAGCATCATTATTTTTTTATAGTGTATCTAAATTTTTATATATTTTCTTCTGTAATGCATGAAATTGCTTAAAAAGAGAAATTCTGTGTGTCAGTACAGGTACGAAACTTTTTTCTGGCATTTAATAGGCTTTTGATTTTAATCTTTTAAATTTGGCGCCACGTTTACAGGCGCCACGTTTACAGGCGACACTGCGCTCATACTTCCACCATGTTCCACCATGTTTCGTAATAGTGTACCGGCGTCCGGCAACACGTGGTTTGGTTTTTTCTATGGTTTAAAGCGTTTAAAGTGTTTGTTTTTTGCATTTTACGGTGACCGTCTGAAGATGGCTGTAAATTCAAGATTTGCTTTAATCGTGAAATGTATGGAACACAAAACACTTACAAAATTCCATTAAGTGGTGTACACAAATTTGACGAGAGCAAGCATACTTCTCTTTAAGACGCTCCAAGCATATAAGTTTGATACAGACGATGGGCAAATTCTATACGGGACAATTAGTTTGATTGCCGGTAAGTGCAACACCAATTATTATTATCTTTGTATTGTAGGTGTAACAAATTTCGCCCTTAAATATACTCCCCCTCCTTCCTTTTTAACGGCCCTTCTGAAAAAATCCTCAAGAGAATCCTCGTGTTATTTTCGGACGAGGAAAACACAAGGAATCCGCAAGGATTTTCAAATTCCTCAAGGAATTCTGCAAGGACTAATTCTCTGACTGGAGGATTTCCTTAAGGATTTTGAAAATCCTAACGGATTTCCTCGTATTTTCCTCGTCCGAAAATAACACGAGGATTTCCTCTAGGATTTTTTCAATAGGGAGATTACAATTTTTTTGGACACTTTAGAGGATTTCGACGATATTTGTGAGGCAAGTAGAAGGCCCCAAAGGCCGCCAGAAAGGTTTATTCATTCAGCAGTTGAGACTACAAATGCCGAAACTGGCATGGAAGTACCAAGCAGAAGTATTCCACAAGATAATAGGCATAAGGTTAGTGTTTCAGAGGCTATTATTATTATTATTAATCATTAAAAATTTCTTGAAATCAATAAATTCCTAGTAAATCCTTGAAATTATTTTAAATCTCTTTGAATGTTATCAAATCACTGATTTGAAAATATGTTGATATCGTTAAAAATATTTCCAAATCCCTTCGAATTCATTAAAATTACTGGAAAGATCTTCAAATCTCCACAAATTCCTTGTACTTCCTTAAAATCACTCTAAATGGCTTGAAATCTCTTTAAAATCTTTTGCAATCCATTAAAATTCTTTAGAAACACTTGAAATATCTTGAATTCTCTTAAAATCCTTTAAAATCTCATGAAAATATTTAAAGTGTCATGAAATATAGTGAAATTGATCAAAATCCTTTCCATAACTCTTTTTAAATGTTTTAAAAATTCATTAAAGTCCCTAGAATCAAATTAAATCTCTTAGAATCCTTTAACAATTTTTTAAATCCTTTAAAGTCTTTTTATCCCTTGAAATTTCCCAAAATCCATTAAAGTCTCTATTAGAAATCCTTTGAAATACTTCCAAATTGCCATAATGTAAATTCTTTAAAATTCCATGACAATATTTAAAATTCCACTACATAATTCAAGATTCCTTAAATTCCTTTAAAATATATTCAAGCTAATGGCAATCTTTACAAAATCATAAATATTTATTAAAATTCTATTGCAAATTTCAAAATCCCTTAAAATCACTGAACATTCAACAAAACAACTTGAAATTCCTGTAAACCATTTCAAATCCTTAAATATTATATGGCGTACTTTAAAATAACAACGTGGAATGCGGTTGGCCCCATTGATAATAAATATAATTTTCATCTTGCAATTTTTATCCATATTCCAATAATTGTTTGCAGCATTTCAGGTGGAAGACAGCCTTCGTGACAGGATGTTCAGTATGAAGCGTAAACAGCCTAAAAAAAGTACAACCTTCGACACCTCACGTGCAGAAGACGTCGTCTTTTCCTACCAAATTGTCGGGATGTCACATAATTGATCAAAACAATATCGCCTATTCCTGAAAAGGCACTGAACGAGTCCATGATCGGCAGCGGGAACTATATTGATACCGACTTTGCTTTAGAGTCTTAACTTTTCATCCTAATCTATACCGTTTTCTGCTTACCAGTTTTTTCAGTATTTGACTTTGAATTTATGGTGTAGGTTAAATTTTTTAAAGTTGGCTACTAAACATCTCCTCTCCTCTCCTAAACCCCAAAAACAATTTCAGATGTTTAGCAGTCAAGTTGCAAAAATTAAACCTAAACCAAAAATTCAAAGTCAAAAAAAAATGGTAAGCAAAAAACTTTAAAAATTTGGATTTCGACTATGCTGGACCAATATTACTACAATGTTATATAGTTCGTTTTTTTTGGCTCCGTATACTTTTTTTGTGTGGCTGTGCAATCCTTGCAAATTTGCACAGCAGTAATGTTTACTACTTTTATATGAGTGAATAATTCCAAGATATTTTATATTGTTTCTCCTTTAGACTTAAAACTTTTTATAATTTAAAATTTTTTTATAATTTATATCTTCTAATCGATCTCGGTCGGACTGATATGTAACTTAAGTATTATTTATATAATGTTATTTATGATATCATTTGAACATCATAGTCTTTGATACTTTTAAAGTTACTGAAGACTCTATGACCGATTTAGCGTTAGCACGTACATTAAAAAGGAATGTTCATATCATTTAAATGTGTTCCAAGACAGATTTCATATGAAATCAGTCAAAATATGTTTCTGTTCAGTAGATTAATAAAAAATGTCCACATAATTTACCCAAATACAATATTTATTTATTTAAAAAAATGCATTTATTTTAATTGACAGTTGCGCCTTAAAAGTGACATTATTATATTCCTTTCTGTTCTTTCTTTGACATTTCTCCACTTTGTAATTCCTCCCAATACGCTCACATTAAATTTTTCTGCGTCGATTAAAAAGACTAGCTTCTGCGTCTTCAAAGTGACATTATTCTCTTTCTTTTGCATTTCTCCATTTTTTAATTTCTCCCAATACACTTCCATTAAATTTTTCCAAGTCGATTAAAAGGAATAGGTTTTGCTTTTCTTTTCTACTCGTTGGTGGAACTTTCGATGAAGGAAAATTCACGTATTAATGGGAATTAAGATTCTGAATTTTTTTGAATTCTTCTCTTCTTACCGGGTATATCGTAAGGTTAATTCAAATCTTAATATTTTTTTATTTACAATTTCGTTTCTGTTCCACAGATTAATAAATTTATAAACATAGCTACTGCAACAAAAACTTTAATCCATATGTTCATAAAAATTGCAACACTGAATCTGCGAATCAAATGTTGAAAGTGAAGAAGCGGCGGGAGGAAAAGGAGAAGTTGTATAGACAATATTTTTATTTAAAAACCGCGATTCATACAATAATTAGTAAAAAAGGCAAGAACCCTTTTCGCAATCTTCGTTGATTTCAAACATGCTATCTATATATTAAAATATCTATGTCAAATAAATAAAGTGTTATTTTGCATAAACAAATTTATTACTCAGATAAATTCACATTATTAAAATGGTTAAAATAATGTAACCTTATGAGGCTTATGGCCTATTCAAGGATCCTATGTCTATAACGCGAACACATATGTAATTAATAATTGAATATTATGTAACATTTCCAGATATAATTAGTTATTGAAAAGTCTTTGATTATTTCAGTACTCGTTTAATTACGCTGGATATAATACACATTTTTTCTACAATAATACTGAAATTTTCATCACGTTTTCAATATCTCAAATTCTTATAGAAATTGCAAAATTGACGTTTCAAGTCTGATCTGGTGCTCCTCAATTAACTGGTTAAACGTTTATACAATTCAAATAATTTCTACATTTAACTGTTTAGATATTTAACATGTAGAAAAGTTTATTCGGTTAAACTTTCTATCGTTTCCAACTTCTTTTTTGTGTTACGGCTAACTTTATTCAATTGGTTTCGAATTATGTGTTTCGCGTTTTGAATATTAACCTGAAAAGTTTGACTGTATGAAGTGGGTTTAAATAACAAAATAAGTTCAAACCAATTAATAGTTTCATCGAATGAACTTCTCTACATAACTTCAAAATTAATCTTATTTTATTATTATAAAATATTTTAACGTAATATTTTTCAAGTACAATTAGTTATTGAAAAGGTTTCGAATATTTCAGTGCTTTCTTCTTCTTTTAATAACGCCGGATATAATCAATATTTTTTTCAATAAGATGAACACTGAAACTTTCATAACGTTTTCAATACCTTCTTAAAAAGATTGCAAAAATGACTTTTCAGGTCTAATCTAGACCGCTTCAAGTAGTCCGGCTACTGGAAAAGCTAGTCAAAGCAATGTCCATTATTTTTTCTTGCAAATTGTAATTAAATCCAAAATTTGGCCAGCTTATCAATTAACAAATTAAGTATTAAATTTGTATGCTGATAAATATAAATAAAATATTTTTTTAAATAATAATAAAATGCAAATTTAAATGTTGATTTGACTCGATTCGAGTCAAAGTCATTTTTTACGATCAGCAGTTGGCAGCGCAACCACATGTCGAGAAAGTAAACATAACCTGCAATAAACTGACAACAAAATCATTAATTGCAATTTCGCGCGCTTCCCGATCCCAGCAGAAGCTGTGCTACCAACCTTAGTCAACGCCACACCGTTCGGATCATATTTTACCTTAGTATGTTTTGCTAAAATTAAACTCAAATACCCTGGAAGGAAGTACAAATGAGCAGCAATTCAAATTTCACATTATATATTCTGTCTCCGAAACGGTTTTCCTAACACACGACTTTTAACAGTGATAATTTAAATTTTAACCTGGAAAGGGCCCCTAAGAAAGGCCTTATGGGAAAGAGGACATATTTCTCCGTAAAAAAAACTAATTGTGATGATTTTTCAACTGACCGATCCAATAGCCGGACTACTTTAAATGTTCAAACACTTCGAATAATTTCAACATTTAACTATTTGGACATTTAACCTATAGAAAACTTTATTTGGTTAAACTTTCTATCGTTTTCAACTTCTTCTTTTTTTGTGTAAGCTAACTTCAGTTGGTTTCAAATTATGTGTTTGGTTTTGAATATTAGCCTCAAAAAATCAACTGTCTTCAGTTGGAAGAAATAAAAAAAATAAGTTGAAAACAATGAAGAGTTTCATCGAATGAGCTTTTCTACCTGTTAAATGTCTAAGCAGTTAAACGTAGGAATATAATATAATATTTTTTAGGTACAATTAGTTATTGAAAAGATTTCGAATATTTCAGTGCTGTCTTCCTCTTTTAATTACGTCGGATATAATAAATATTTTTTCTAACAACATAAACACTGAAATTTGTACCCCGTCTTCAATAACTTCTTACAAAAATTACAAAAATGACTTATCAAGTCTAATCTAGCGGTCCGCGCTTGACCGGTTAAACGCTTAAACAATTCGAGTGATTTCTACATTTTACTGTTTGCACATTCAACCTGTAAGTTTATCTTGTTAAACTTTCTATCGTTTCTAACTTTTGTTTTGTTTAAGCTGACTTCAGTTTGTTTTGAATTATGTGATCCCTTTTGAATATTAGCCTTAAAAATGTAACTGTGTAAAGTTGGTTCAAATAAAAGAAATAAGTTCAAAACGATGAAGAGTTTCATCGAATGAGCTGAAGCGTTTCCAATACTGACTTCCGCAACAAAATACTATCAGGTGGTCTTGACGATTCATGAAACGTTTCCTCCAATTCACCCTCTCTAGTACGTCGTCCTTACGTAGGGATGAGTTTGTGTCATTCTCCATGGGTTTGTCACCTGAGGTATGCAGGAAGTCTTGTTACTGAAAAAAGCGAATCAATATTATTATTACTACTGCCATTTTAAAACTTAATGAATGCTTGAAAAAGTTATAAAACATGCATAAGTACATCTTATAAAAAGTTGTTAATAAAATATTAACATACAAACCATTCTGTAAAAAGGTGCTCTTAGAAGGGTCTTGTAGCTGTTCTTAGATGCATGTCACATTTCATGTCAACAGCAAATCATTTTCCACATTGCAATGCCTCTTACTTTCAATTTTTTGTAATAGACTTTTTAGAAAACTTATGTTATTTTGAATACTCTCTGACGATTTCAACTTCTTTTGTCGAGGGGCTCCATTGGAGGACAATTTCAAGAGCCTTCTCGAAGGTTTTCTTTTGATTGTCGCAGGCCATTGACTATTTTCCATGGCACTGAAATGAAAGAGAAGGAAAATTATTTATATCATTTTTTGATGGGTACATTTTTTCTACCAAAGTAAGTAACTGATTATTATATTCAGTTAAGCATAACAACCTCGAGTTCAAACAATTACAAATCGATTTCATCATCTTAAATATTTGGCACTTGACTAATTTAACTTTAGTTATATTGACAGTAGCTTGAAGTTGAAAAATCAGTGGAAGTATGAGTGCATTCGTTTCCCAAAAATTTAATTTATTATTATTCAGACAATTTATTTTTGAAGTGATTTTTATTTTTATCTATTCAAGATATTGTACAATTAAAACAAATAATAATCAAATAAGGAATTCCAGTCCGTGTGGAAATTTCGTCGTGGGCCTAACCGGGCCCAAGCATGCCAAAACTAGGCCCTGGCCTGGCAATCAAGCATGGGTAAAGCTATAATTAAACGCTAAATCTAACTAGGGTCTTTCTTGATGACCAGGCTAGATAACCGAGCCTGGCACAGGCTTAACCCTAGTTTATCAAAGATCTACCAACACATCATTTTTTATATTTTCAAAACAAAAAAACTGTCTTGCCTCTTCTCCTTTCCGAATTCTTATTACACTTATTATTACTTTCACTCTCTCGCGCAATGGCTCAACGTGATCCAGAAAAGAATTTTTGCGGACAAATTTGTTGTTGGAGTAAATTGATTATAATAATTAGAGATAATTTTGAATAAAATATTTCTGATTTGTAAATATGACTTCATTAGTTATGACTAACAATGACTTTATTTAAGAGATTCTTTCGGAGATATAAAATCATATCCTTGAAATGAACAATTTCTCTGGTGTATTTGCAGGTATCGTTAAGTACAAAACAAATAAAAAAGGAATGTAGCGCAGAATATTTCTAAAAAAAATCCGAAAACGGTTCAGAAATGTATCCTGTGGATTAATTTGTCCGCAAAAATGTATTGAGTGAGTTGAAGTACACGCTTCAGCGAAAAATTGCATAACTCGGAAACGAAACATCCAAATCAAGATTTTTTGACAATGTCTGCTCAAAATTTAGAAATTTGTTCGGTTCAATTTTTATACAATGTATGAATATGTTACCAAATAAATATTACTCTTGACATTCGTCAACAGTAGCATTTACCTCGAAAAAGAATAACTTTTCACGATTTAAAGGGGAAAAATAATTTTTGATACAATTTACAATTGTTTTCACAATTCATAATTACTTAAGCATTTCCGAAGCACAATACAAGGGATTTGCGGGGGTAAAAGTTGAAAGTTATGGCGTGCAAATTATTCCTTCAAAATTCCTTAAGAGGTGTCTTAACTTCAATGTACAAAAATGTAATAAAAAGGACTTCTTTGGTCCATTTTCTTGAAAATTGAGCTTCTTCCATTAAAACCACCATCTTAATGTTCAAAGGAGGGGAGATGATCACACGGATGTCACAGGATTGATTTAAAAAGAAAATGAGTATTACGAACCTGCATTACGGTCCCCATTTTTTGACGTTGCTGCTGAGGAGCCTGCCGTGCTTGCAATTCTGCTTCCTGCTGGTCTCGCTGCTGAGCTTCCTGCTGGGTGAACCGTACGACTAAATTTTCGTACATTCTGTCATGAACTTGAATCATCCTCTTTTTCATTCGCCAATCCCAAGCACCTAGGCGAGCTTTTAATCGTTGCAAGGTCACTTCCTGCACTTCGTCCATATCCTCTGCAAAGAATTCAGTTTCATTAACTAGTGCATAATTTGTTTTACTATTATTAATAATGAATTACATTTTGGAATCGTTAAACAAAATATATTATATTGCTGACATAAAAATGTTAAAATTCTAAATGAAGCGCTAATTAAATGGGAATAACGTTAATAGAGGTATGGAATTTTCAATTTATAATTCATTCAACAGTTTATGTAAAAATTTTATCAAGATTAAAAATTCCTAATTAAAATAGAAATAAGTGGTATTAAAGCAAACCTTAATTTTTAATTTAAATTCTTATATTTTTCCAAAACATTAATTCGAACTTATAAACTCGCGAACTGGTATATAGGTAATTCAAAGATATGAAATGTATAAGTCTGGGAGATAGTTTCCTCTTTCAAACAAAAAAAAATTACTTTTTTGAAATATACGTTACTTTGGTTGATTCGATTTTGAAGAATTTTTCTGATTGAACTAAAATTTTTTTTGCCGTTTCTATATGAATAGAATATTTAAAAATCATATTTGAATCCCATTTTTTCTTTGGTTTAAATAGATTTTAATCTTATTTACATTTTTATTAGTTTCATTATCATTGTTCAATTTCAAGTGTACCAGGTGATAATAACAATTTTTATCCACTGACGGATGAACATTATGCTCAGTCTACATGAGAATAGGCAGTTTTTTTCTAGTGAAATATTATTTTGTAGTTTGGTAATTGCTTCAGTAAGCATTTCTCACCATCTTTAGTAGAAAATTGCTAATTTATTTAGCAAGACTTAGTATTCGAATTACTGAGCCTTCCTCAGTGATTCAGTAGTTTTTAACTGAAGATTAGTACAAATGCTTACTATCGGCGAGAAAATTATAGACATCTGCCTTTGAAGCTTAAAAACTCAGAAAAAAAAGCTAGAGTAATAAGTAAATAGTGATTTGAAAGCTGAAAGTTTTCCACGTAAACTAGCTTGAAGACATTGATGTAAAAAAATTGCTGTGCTTTGCAGACTGAAAAACGTAAAAAAATAAAGGAATTTCGGGCACTTTTGAGAAGAGTCAAGTTTAGAGCATTATTTCTTATACAAGAGGCGATGGGAAAATTTTCGAAAAATTCATGAATATGAAGAAAACATTTGTGAACAAATTACAGTTGACCAATCTGAGAAAGAATAACAAATTTTCTTAAAATTACAAAAATGTCCAACTATACTATCTTCAGTCCTAATGAAGATATTAAAGCGACTCAAACTTCAAACTGTAACGGATACGCTCTGTAATTATTTACAATCTCCCGGAAGGATGTGATTGTTTCATTTTTGGTAAAAATCGCAATATTTTTAGACATTTTTTTTGGAAAGCAAGTGTCAGAAAGCAGCGTGGGTGCCTTATTTTACTTCCTACCGCTGGTGCCTTTCTTTGACCCGTGCTTCCGAACTCCTGCCCAGACATTGACGCCTCTTCTGAAGGGTAGCAAAAAAATGCACCCACGTTGGTTTCTAACACTTACTTTCCAACAAAAAAAATGTCAAAAAATATGGAAATTTTTATCAAAAATAAAACAATCACATCCTTCCGGGAGATTGTAAATAATTACAGAGCCTATCCGTTACAGTATGGAGTTTCAATCGCTTCAATATCTTCATTAGAATTGAAGATAGTATAGTTGCATATTTTTTTACTTTTAAGCAACAATTTTGATTATTTCTCAAATTTGTCAACTGTAATTTGTTCACAAATGTTTTCCTCATATTGATGAATTTTTTCAAATTTTTCCATTGCCTCTTGTATAAGAAATAATGCTCTAAACTTGACTCTCCCTGAATGTACCCGAAATTTCTTACTTTTTTTACATTTTTCAGTCTGCAAAGCACACAAATTTTTATACATTACGATCTTCAAGCTTATTTGCGTGGAACACTTTCAGCTTTCAAATGACAAATGTCAAGGAATTGGTCAACGATTTCGCTAGAAAGAACGCATTTATAAGTGTTTTGACAGATAAGAGAGGGAAGACGAAAGAGGTTTATGTTTATTAAGACTTACCGAGTTTAGTTTGTTTTGTGCATGTAGAATCTCTTAGGGCTGGTTCCGAATATGCAGTAGGATAAGAGAGGTAATATCCTTGATCATTGACCCTCATTGTATCTGGTGATCCAGATGATTGATGGTTTAGCACGTAATGAGTTCGATTAGGGTAGGAGTAAATCCTAAATGAAGACTATGGCGATGTACTGGTATTTTATAAAATACTGGGAGAGTACTATCTCAAAAGAGTTGAAACTGCCGGTTGAGCCGAACCAAAGCGAAGAGTTGAAGACAGGTACCGAAGAAGTGCTAAAAAAATACTGCACAACATTGACTGTTGATCACCTGTTCCAGAGCTTTCATGATAGCGTGGTAGGAAGAATCTCTTCGGAGATTCAAGCGTTGCCATACAATCCACCCTCATTGCATTTAGTTTTTACGACTATCTTGACAAAACATTAGTTTTCCCCTTGGCAGGGCTGAACCAATCCTCGAGAAGACTGTATAGCTTCCTTCCTTTCCAGATACTGGGGAATTCGTAAGATGCATGATTCTGACCCCCTTGGTAGGTACGAGAGTACGCTCGTCATAGTAACCGTGCTTTCTCGTTTTTCTCATATGAAGATATCGACCAAACCTCAAGACCAATTCTATTTTGATCAGCGCGTGAACTTTTCTTCCATATCTTTAAATACATGAAACTCGCATAATCAGATAGATAATTATAATATATTGTCGCGGTCACGTGACACCTTCCCCCTTAATTTTTTCAAAGATGATAATTTATTAACATATTTGAAAAGTCAGAAAAATCCTTTACCGAACAGTTCATTAACATTACTAAAATTTTTAAACAAGTTACTTCTAAAAGTCTACTTTTGTTTATAAAGTATTATATTTGATTATAATTCACACTGGCACGCATTGTTTTGAAATATTATAAGTAAAGGCTATTATGAGTCTTAGGGTTTTTAAACAAGACAATAGTTAATGTAGAAAAGGTATCACGTTTTACAAAAATGAATCATGTAGTTCTCAATATTCCATGCTTATTAATATGTTTCATATCATTACAATGTCAATAGATATGAGGGGTCTACGTTTTAAATGGAGCTACTACTGATAGTGTCGAAGTATTGTAAGCTTTCTTACATGAATGGTTTTCTTAACCAATTGGTGAAAACACATATGTGTTTCATAAAACAATTACGGATAATAGTTATTAATAAATTCATATGTTAACTTGAAGATTTGGTCAAACTATTATAGACATATATTATAAAATATAGACGTACAATTCTGAGCATTAATTTGAATATCAATAACACTGTATGATATCAATGCGATGACATTAATGTTTGATTGATTTTAAATGAGAAATATAAATTAATTATCATGTTCTGAAGTTGTAGTCACCCTAAGGGTTCGTATTGATATGCATAATATTTTGTGAACAAACCTAACCCTTTGATCTCTATAGAATAAATTTAAGGGTTTTGTGAAAATTTAAACTAAACTGCGATTAAATTTAAATATATGAATAACAAAACATGCGAAATTTAGGAGGAAAAAATTCACTTGATTATTTCACATTATAGAAAGAAAAGATGTATACTCTTCTGACATCAGTCACGAACACGTGACTCCCTCTCCCCCTGAGATTGGACTTGGGAATAAAATTTCCAAGTTGAACTATTTTTTTTATTTTTTATTTTATTCCAATATGTAAATTTAATTATTTCAAATTATTTTTATTTGAATAGTTTTAGTTTGATCACTGATGATAAGTAAAAGTTAGTTTGTACATTTTAGTGCTTAGAATTTTAACTAAACTTCCTTTGGAAACAAAATTTTAATAAAAGTACGAGAACAATAGTACAATTCAATGCAACTACTATATAGGACAAATATTAGAAATATTTAAAGTATCGAAAATGCACGATGATGAAAAGAAAACACATAATTGTGGGATATAAACCATATATGTTTATATATATATATATATATTTATTTATGTTAATCTTTTAAGAATGGTATCAACTTATGAAATGCCAGGAGTTCCATCTGATGGAATGTTCGATAAATGAATAATTTAACGAAGTGCGATGTTTTATGGACCTTGATGAGTATACATTGCATAACTTTTTCTCTTAGAATTACAGATACGTATAGAAATCTATCTTGGATCATAAATATTTGGATCAAGTGTTATAATTCACTTCTTTTGCATTTCAGAGAAGATTATAGATATCAGAATTGTTGGCATTTGATAGGTTATTCAGAATAAATTAATATGAAATTTCATAGTTGAAGTAAAGAGATTAAAAGAAAAATACGCTGTCAAGCATATTCATGCAGTAAAAGACAATTTGCACGATAGTCGCTACGTATAGGATTAGGATTCGAGATTGACGTTAGAAATTATCGATCAATGTTGTATAATTCAGTAATATGTGTGAAAATTATAAATGTCAATTCAAACTCAAGCTAGCATCAGAATTTTGAATGCAAACTATAAAATAAGAATATTGTTCTGAAGTACAAGACGAAATTAATGATGATGTTTTAAACTCAATCCCCGAATTAGAGACAATTTTTAATAGTTCAGATTTTGAAGACCTCGAGTCTTTTCTCTCGGAAACGGTCGGTGCGGATGACTTGGTCGTCGAGAGTATTCAACACCCTCAATCGGAAGGTGCAAGAATTAATGAATCAACCGTGACGCAGTGACCTGAAAATATTAGTGAATCTATGGTGACAGTTAGTGCCCAAAATTTGATACCAGGAGTTAACTAACCGGTTATCTCAAATATACAGTTTTTTCGACCGGTTCAATTTGCGATAGTGCAGGACCAAGTGGGATTAATGTGTCTAAGTACTTTACGTTCTTTAACCAAGATCCTGATTGTATGTTCGATTGTGACTACTTGGCCTCGCCTGATAGAGGCCAATGTAGTGATGCTCAACATATTGCATCACATTTAAACAAATTCAGGAATAAAACGTTTAAATACCAATTCGCGGAAGCGTGGAATACACTTGCCCCCATGGATTATGCAAGAAAAGTGGAAATGCTGCAACAGAAGATACTAAAGGGTTCTCCGGACTCTGTCTTCGTTGTAGAAGGACAATTCTGGGAGATACGTGATGAAAAATTCTTGGACGTAAGGTAAACAAAAATTAAATAAATACGCACCCTATAATCCTTTAAAAACTTATGAAATCCTATGGTTTTCTTTGAGGCCTCTTAAAAATGCCTATAAAAAAAATTTGTATTTACAGAAACTTCAAAATCACTCAAGATGTATCGTAGTTATTTTCAGCTTGTTGAAATGACTTTTAAAAAAAATTACTTTAAATATTTCTGAAAACTCTTGCAATTTCTGGAAATAACTTTGAATCTTACGAAAACTGTAAAAAATGTTTTTAAAACATTTCGACAGGACATCTTTTGAAATATTAGCTCAAAATGTATAGAATTTTCTGGCTTGAAACATTCTGCAATTCATTGGAAAACTTTTATATTTTTTAAAATCTCTCAAATATCCCTTGAAATTTAGATCCTTCAAAATATTTTTAAAATATTCTAAAGTACTAAAAGAATATTTGTTTATACTGAAAATTTGAATAATTAGTCTCTCACTATTAAAGAGTTGGCAGCTATGAATGATTTAAAAAAAAAATTTATTTACAATAATTGTATTTTATTTTATTACCAAAGTAGATAATTGAAGATTTATATATGAAAAATTGTTCCATCTTAAAAAATGAACAAAATTAGCAGAATTTATTTTTGAATTTCAAAATGTAATATATTGAGCAACTTCAAATCATCAATATATTTTATTATTTTACCTAATGAGTTATTATGAGAAAAAAAAATTTTGTTATAGGTGAAAGGTGATGAATTATGGGCTCCTACGAATTCGGTAGGAATTATGATTTCTCTTCCAAGGCTCTATATACGATATTCTGGGCGTCTGATTAAATTACCCGCTAATTGGGCCATATCTAAAAAAAAAGGTCGGGCATAATCAGTGCAGAATGGTCCAATCGCATCTGCGACAATATGGGAATGTGCCGATGCAGTTAGAATATATGAGATTAATCATCAATGCTCAGAATGAACTAATCAAGGTAGTTTAATCGACTGTTTTTTTTTTCAAGTCATAAAATTGGATTAGAGTGCAATCAAATCAATCAAAATTGGTTTTGCGCTGATGGATTTCACACAAGAATTAATCATTTAAATGGAAAAATTAAATTTACTCTTGACAAATTAAATGAGCAGGTGCCCCCTTATGTCATTCAAGAGTGTATCATTAAAGACAATGAATTAAACCAGAGAATTACTCAAAATAATAAAAAACTAGACAGAAAGTTTATGAATTTTATTCAAAATCAAGGTGATATTCAAAAATTAAATATAAATATTCATCATGAGCTTTCACGTGAAAAATCGGACCCATGGTTTCTGAATCTTTCGAAAAATAATATAAAGTAATCAATTACAAGAATTCAGATCCAAACTATCAGGATTATCTAAAGATTTTATTGTAAATAATAAATTATTCTCAATTATGTACAAATAATTAAATGAAGGCTAGAAGTTAACGAATGAATTTTTAAAGAAAAATCCTGATCATAAGGGTAATATTGCAATAGCAATTTTGAAAAGCGAATACAACAAAAAAATGATGACAATTCTTGAGGACAGAAATAGTTTTGAAATAATTAAAAACAACCCTCTCGAAAAATTACAAAAATCTACTTTTAAGATTTTAAATAAATTTAGATTGAATGGATATCTTGGGAACACAAATAAAAGTGATATAGATATTGTAAATTGAGTTCTCTCCTTATCTTATGGTCTGATTAAAGCACAGAAAGTTGATAATCTATTAAGAACTGTCATATCAACAATAGGTTCTCCGACAAGAAAATTATAAGAATTACTTGGTAACATCATTAAAAAATCAATTACAATTTCAAAAAACACAGTAAAAATTTACAGTGTTTCTTGAACTCATTAAAGGAACTACAATTCCTCATGATTACATCCTAGCTTCTTTTGATGTAATTGCTATGTTCGCAAACATTCCTTCAGATAAAGTAAAAGAATCGATTGAAAAAAGATGGGAATACATAAAGCAACACACTAAAATTCCATTTAAAAAGTTCATTGAAGCAATCGATTTTGTTTTTCATTCGATTTATTTTCAATTTCATGGCAAATTTAAAAAAAAAAAATTTGGAACACCAATAGGATCTGTTCTCTCACCTATTTTTGCAGAAATAGTAATGGAAGATTTAGAAAATACAGTTTTCAACAAAATGGAAAATTTAGTTAACGACAAATTTGAAAAAGTAGGATTTCAATACCTTTTCTATGCGTGATATGTTGATGATTCTGCTCTTTGTGTAGAAGCAAGTAAAATTAATATACTTTTAGATGCCTTTAATAGTATACATCCTAGATTACAATTCACATTAGAATTAGAAAAAAAATAAGCTAAATTTTTTAGATTTAACTCTGATTAAAACAGATGATGGAAGAACTAAAACGGATTGGTACAGAAAACCATCATTTTCAGGACGAACTTTGAGCTTTCTATCAAATCACCCAATACAAATGAAAATTGCGATTATTAAAAATATGGTTGATAGGGCTATAAAATTATCAGCTCAAAGTTTCCATAAAAAAAAATATTGAATTATGCAAACAGATCCTTTTTTTGAACCATTATCCACCCTTGTGCATTAAAAAACATATAAACAACAGAATTCATCAGATAAATCAGAAAGATAACATTTTAATTAACACACAGACAAGAGAATTTGCTAAATATAACACGGTTGTTTTACCTTATTTTGATAAAATTTCAAAGTCCTTGAGATCTTTACTAGGAAAAATGGGTTTACATAAAATTTATAGAATTCCATTAAAAAGTAACAGAACTATTAAATTGGGAAAAGACGTACATGACAAAATGGAAAAACAAAATGTAGTTTATAAAATAAAATGTAGGAGTTGTAAGGCAGTATATACAGGCCACACAAGGAGACCACTAAGAATAAGGAGAGATGAACATCAAAATAATTTTCATAGCGTAAGAGTCCTATATAATGAAAGGAACCAAAGGAAAAGGGAATTCATGGAAATGTTATACATAAAGAGAGAGGACAATAATGCAATCAATTTGAAAAGAGACCTTTCGAGATATAACGAAGCCTTTGATACTTTTATCAAATTTTTATAGGAAACATTCGAAATTATTTTATTTTGATGTTCTGTTCATTGATAATTAAAACAAGTATTAAAGTGCATAAAGGATTTCCGAAATATTAAAGATTGACATTTATACCGAAAATTAAAAGTTAAAAATTCATCCAAAAATAAAAATGAAAAATAATGTAAATAACAGTACGATAAGAAACTTCAGTCTCATATGTACATACATTACTAATATTAAGCATAAGATAGTAGTAGTAAGATAAGATAGTGTTCGTAGTATCCTATAAAATTATACCCTGATGAGGAGATCTAAAGTGGTCTCGAAACATGTTGGTCCCAAAAGTAGTATAAAAAAGACGGAGAAACAGAAAGAAAATAAGAGTGAGGATGGCTGGGTTGTCTCTTTCCCAATTCTCTCCCTCTTTTTTTCCTCTTGTTATATATTGTACTTTTTGAATGTGTTTTTTCAAAACAACTGATTTTTGGATTCACAATGTTTCTGAGCCTTTTTGTTTCAAAAATAAATTTTTGCACAGATTGACTTGTTAATATTGTGTTTCTAATTTTCTTCTTAAATAATTTTGATAATTAAACAAAAACAAGAATGGTTAGAAAATGCGAAAATCATCTATGTAAGTTACATAAAAAAAAATGTTTGCAATTTTAGTATACATTTAAGAAACGTTTATATATTAAATCACAATTAAGAGGCTCCATACTAATTTTTATACACGTATATTGATAAATTGTTAGAAACTTGGCTAATTCCACTATGCACAAAGAATAATTCTAGCAGTAATTTTCAATTCTGAAAGCATAATATTTTTTCTTAGTTAAACATAAATTACACTGGGTTTTAAATGAAAAAGTTTAATTAAGCGAATGGAGAGAGATGTGCAATAAATATATATGTAAGATTGTATAAATTGTATAAAATTATGTATAAAATCTGTAAATTGAGATGGAGAGAGATGTATAGATACTATAGATAAAAGTAATGTGTTTGCTCAAGTAATCTTGTGTTCGTGTGTGTGTGAGAAGATCATAGGCAATTAAATATTTAATTCAATAAATTGGGTATATTATGAATTGGTCTTTTTTTTATTTGATTACACCTCACCTTATTCTTATTTAGAATTTTAGTTCTAGTTTTAAATAAGAAATTTTTGAAGCAAGAATATAAAATCAAATTTTTAGGAAATAATTACTCAATGAAATATTTAAATTTATATATTTATATATTAGCATGCCTAGACCGCAATTTCGGTAGGTATAGCATTTAGGGAGTCATTTGGACCAGGAGTAGGAAAGTTAAAAAGTGAAACGGATGGCCCGCGCATTTCTTGATGTGAAAAAAATTCTTTGTAAACTAACGTTAAAAGCGTAGCTACTGCTATAGTTTCAATGACAATTATAAGTATAAGAAGGTGAAATATAATTTCATCATAAGAGGAATTTATAGGGGTTCTAGTTTCGTTTAGAAGTGTAATATTTTCTGATTGAGTAGTATGTTTTGGGACAAAATCTTTTCGGTAGAATCGGTGCATAATTTCTTTTTCTGGGTCCATTTTCCGGGTAGGAATCCAAGATTGCGAATTATTCAATATCAGAACCCAATTTGGTGAAATATAAAGTATGCCATTCATTTTTAATGGAAATAAAATTTGTTTCTTTGGAGGACAGTTAATTTGAATATTCTCTGTATAATGAGAGAAATAAATCCAACATCCTCTTGATTCTAATATAGAAAGAAAGGGTTTATATTGTAGGTTTTCTACTACGTCACATTTAGAAATGGATGAGTTTAAAGTAAAGTGAAAGTTCACAGTTATTTACTGAATTTGAAAATTCAAGGATTTCAGCTGATAGACACATTTTGCCATAAGGGGTTATTTTGCAAGTTTGGTTAAGTTTGTTATTACTGAATAAGTATGTAGAATTATCATGTGAAATTGCAAAATATTTGGTCTTAGGTTTGAAGTAAGCAGTTATAAATTTTGAATCATTATGAAAGGTCAAGAATTTGTATGAGGGATGTAATTTATAAAATTCGAATTTTTTAATTTGTGGAAGAGGAATCGACGCGTGAATGATAATTGTATCATTCATTTGAATATTTCGATTTCCGACAGTTCCAGAAACTACATCAATGAATTGTTTGTTTGTAAGTATGTAGCAGGAAATTTTTCCGTAATACCTGAAGTTACGAGAAGAAATTGATTTCTTTAAAGGATTATTGGATGCAATTTTTCCATTCTAACAAACGATAGGATATTCGAACATTTTTGTAGGTTTTCCAGATAATACTCTGCTATTGGTGTTAGTTTTCCTAGAGTTTCGAAAACCCATTTGCTGTATAGAGTGGCATTGTTTGGATAGCAGGAAGATGCTGGTAGGAATAAGGTGAGCATGGTATTAATCCTGATTCTGAAAGGATTATGAGGAAGGTTAGAAAATTTGGTAGAATCATTGTGCTCCTCGATCCATAACCTGAAATAAGAAAAATTAATTAATATATTAGATTTGGTTTTATTAACATGATCATGCACAATAATAGAACAAGAATTATCTAATAACACATGCCGTTATTAGTAGGATAGGCAATATATCGTATTTGCATAGAGTAACAGTAAATTGAATTATTATTTCCAAATTATGATTAAGCAAAATCTGCATCTTCTAATGGGAGATTACTGAATACGACAGAATCGTGGTTATATTTCTCAAATACTAACTACGGTTTTCCAAATTTCACAAAATGATTTTATTGAGCCTTCCAACTCGCTTGGGCTTCGAGTTGGATCTGCCAATTATCAAACTTTGCCAAATGTATTTGGGTTTCAATTTGAGATTGTGAATTACCAATCTTCGCAAAACAATTCTTCTGGACCTTCCAACTCATCCAGGTTTCAAGTTAGAATTGCGAATGATCAAACATCGCAAAATAATTTTGCTTGGCCGTCCACTTTAGCTGCAGTGCTATTAAAAAAGGAACAAAGAAAAGTAATTCTTAAGTGACAGGCAGCATTTCCTTGCTGAGAGGTATGCAGCTGCATATTCCATCGATCGCCAGGTAAAAATGATAAAATGCTTGTTGGAAAATGGAGTACATTGCTCAGCAGGGGCAGTGTACGAAAAATACAGAACTTCGGAATCAATCAGAAGAGTAGTCAGTAGAGGATTGGGTTGGAGAGAATTTCCAAAAACACACTTCTTGGCGTCTACACAATGTCGATACGCAAAATGAGGACGAGATAGAGTCATTTATGCCTGATAAAGAGGTGTCTATTGAAGACGAAGAGGATGTCACAAAGTGTATCCCCTTACGGAAATACCAGGCTGTCATCAATCCTCCATCCGACATAAGATTTGTTTTCTGAAGAGAAATTTAAAAGTGAAGTGGAGATTTCCACTTCATTAGTCAGTAGGAAAACGGTTCAAAATATGGTTATAGTCACATTATCATTCACAATATCTACTGTGGCTTGAAGTTTGTGGGAAGTAGGATAGCTCGAATGTTTTTTTTAAGTATATCTTGTTAACTATTTGTAGGCCTCCGCATGAAAAAGGGCCTTATGGCCGGTGTGGTGTTACGATAAGGAGCTTTTCAATAAAAACGCTTTTAAGAAAATTATTGAGATAAAAAAGTTTTTTAATTTGTGTCAGTGTTGTTATATTACATGTGATAACTTAGCGACGTCCAACCCAAGCCTCAATTCGCGCAGTTCTAACAAAAATATTATACAAGGATAGAAATATTGAAAGAGAAGGAGAAGAAAGAAAATTACTGAAAATAAGTTTGAAATCTCCTTTTTTTGATTCACTAATCCACTCACTAAAATAATAATAATTTCCCTTCATCTTGGTAATTAATGATTTTTTAATTTAAGTTCTGGCTCCTAACCGTGGCCGAAATAATATTTATAAAAAAATGTTGTGCTTTTAAAAAATCAAATCAAAATTTATATCAATTATATTAAGTTTCAACCCCTATTCGTGGTTGAAATTCACTATATTATTGACTCCAAAATTTATCAAATTTACAAAGAAACTTTAAAAACAAAATTTCTTGAAAAATATACATTTTAGTGAATTTCGATCAATTGAAATGTATAAGC
This sequence comes from Andricus curvator, assembly GCA_932195095.1. Taxonomy (NCBI): domain Eukaryota; kingdom Metazoa; phylum Arthropoda; class Insecta; order Hymenoptera; family Cynipidae; genus Andricus; species Andricus curvator. The sequence goes on from CAKNYM010052030.1 coordinate 22,560, forward strand.
TAAGACTGATTCACATAGCCTTACTGACGAGTCCAGTGAGTCAGTCCGGGACGAAACATATAAAATGTAATTTTTTTAAATTTTAAAATAGAAAAACTTTTTAAACATTAATTGCAGAACACAAAACAAGTCTCTACTCTCTTCTTTGGTTTACCCTCATCCCAAATCCATTACGGAAAAAGCGAGGAATCTAGGGAACGATTGGATTATGTTATGTTGTTCATGACGTAACAATACTGTAGAAGTTTCCGCCTCCGATTTTCTTCGTTCTCAAATATGTTGTAGTGTCACGTCCACGCGACTTATTATTATTATAATCAAGTTGTGACAGTGAACTGTCACATAGCTTAACACACACGACCAGCGGCTACCCTCAAACGACCAGGCAAAGCCAAAACTAGAGTGTAGACTGTAGGGTACCAGTAGGCAGACCACGAAAAAAATATGTACAGGCTACACGCAGAAACTACTTGCGGAGTTATGAGTTCTGGCTACGCGGTAAAATCGAAAATCGTACAGCCCCTAAAAGAAATCAAACAGGCTGAAAAATTCGCGAAAGAAAACCCTGCAATTATTTTTCTTAAAGCTGACAAAGGTCGCACGACCGTCGCGATGAAAAGGGCTTATTACGACGCGATAGTAAACGAATTATTGCAGGATCGGGATACTTACGTTAAAAGAGAGAAGGACACTACGAAGAAAATTGCAAGGGAAGTGACCAAGTTAGTTAAAAGATGGGGATCAAAAGAATATGTGAATAAAATCACCGCTAAAAATCTGAAGGTATATCATGCCAACCCTTCTAGAATTTATGGTCTTCCAAAAATCCATAAGACAGGTACCCCGCTTAGACCGATTATTTCATACGTAGGTAGCGCGACTTACAACTTAGCAACCTTCTTAAAAAATATTATTGCAAATAATATTGAAGCTCCTAAATCGAGAGTGCTTAACAACTTCGATTTAGTGAAAAAAATGAGGAATTTTAGGATCCCGGAAAATCACGTATTCGCATCACTAGACGTTGTTTCTCTTTTCACAAATGTGCCGAAAGAGAAAGCAGTTGAGGCGGTCCGTAGCAGGTGGAACAAAATTCGCGAAAAGATCAAAATTCCGTGGGAAGCTTTCGAAGAAGGACTTCGGTTATGCCTGAATAGCACGGACTTCAATTTCAAGAAAAAAACATACTTCCAAAAAAGAGGGTTACCAATGGGCTCTCCCCTCTCACCTGTTTTAGCCGATATAGTTATGGACGACCTGGAAACAGTCATTTTACCGACAATAGGTTTCCAGGTACCTCTGTAAGTTCGTTACGCCGATGACATTCTAGTAGCTCTCCCACAAAAAGAAGTAGAGAACGTTCTACAAGCTTTCAATCTGAACGATTTTGCAATTAAATTCACCTTAGAGAAGGAACAAAATAGGGCAATAAATTTTCTAGATGTCACTTTTCACAGGAACAATAGCCAAGAAATATATTGCAATTGGTTCCGTAAACCAACGTGATCCGGCAGATGCCTTAATTTCGATTCTAACCACCCACAAAAATACAAAAAAAAGCGTAGTTTTCAATATGGTTGACAGAGCCATTCTCCTCTCCGATAAACAATTTCATCAAAATAACTTGCGACTGGTGGAAGACACTCTCCATGAGAACTTTTACCCGAAACATTTTGTTCGAGAAAATATCAATCTCAGATTGAATATTTTGGCCGAAAAGGAACAGCGCTGAATTGATAAAATAGTGATGGAAATGTGCCATATTGCTGGTAATATTAATGCGGTCAATTTGAGAACCGACGTAGCAAACCTTTCAAAAATATATTTGCCTGTTGTAAGGGGAAAAAAATTTGAAAATCCCCCAATAAACAGACAATGCTTACTAAGCATAGCATTGAGAAAGATCATTTTTTCGATTTTGAAAACGCGAAAATTCTTGCGAATGAATGTCACTATCGTAAACGTCTGGTGATGGAAATGTGTCACATTGCTGGTAATGTGAATGCGGTTAATTTAAGAACCGATATTGAAAAACTTTCAAAAATATATTACCCTGTTGTAAAACGGAAAAAATGCTAAAAACACGTGGTTTGAAGGGTCGTCGCTCCCTCAAGTGGACCGGCGATCGGTCCGCCCCCATTTTTAGTCAGTTTTACTGCCACAGCCCTTTAAAAATTAAAGCATCTTTCTCTTGAATTTCGTAAGTCGTTAAACTGGAGGACCTCTGAGAATGCTTTTTCAGTTTTCTTCGTGATTTGAAACAGAGCGGATATCTCTATTTTTTACGTCGAAAACTATCCTCTTATATTAACAGAAATCTGTTACATAATAATTTTCAATAATTTGTCGTATTTCTCAATAATTAACTTCCTTTCGAACTTAAAAGCGTGTGTCTTTGTTCAACGTGTTGTGGTCATTGTGTTTGTGAATACTGTGTTTGTGGGATTAAGGAGTGATTTACTTTCCCGCGAACGATCTCACCTTCTGCAACGAAACGGGAAGAACACGCAGAGAGGAAGCATATATAGAGAGAGAGGAAGACTGAGGGAAGGGCGGAGAGTGTGAGAGAGAGGGATTGAAGCTGCACGACATAGAAGTGCTAAGTTTATGCATGATTTTTCTCTTTTTTTTACCAAATATTGCATACCAAAGTTCTAATTTTAAGTTTATTTTTCAATTATATATCTGGCACTGAGGAGGACCCCTATCCGTGGTCGAAACGTTTGCCAATTTAAACTTTTATGATATGCACGTTTTTTAATTAAATATATTCATAAGACCCTAATGCCAATACAAAAATTCTTCATCACAAAGAAACTACAATGAATCTACAATATGAGGAGTGGGCCCAGGACCCAAAAAGAAAGTCTAAATCGAGTCTAACGCCAGTGAACATCAGTCAAAGTTTATTTAACGGCAATCTCAAAGACAGTGAACGTCTGTGCAAAGTTTATCAACAAACCTCCAATACCACCTACTACACTAAAAAAAGGAATAATAAAAACCAATCTGGTAAGTAACAATCTCAATTCACTAATATTCAAACCCTTACAAAAAATACCATAAAACTCAACGGCTTTCTTTCTATAAGGGTTGAAACAAAGATAGCTTCGCTATCAACTGTCACTGGGTCATGTCGTCACATTAAAATCTCTTTTAATAAATTGATCACTTGGAATTTCTCGTTTAAATTCATTTTGCTTGTCCTCGTCCCAACGTACAAGTAAAATCGAGGGAAGATCAGGGATAATTAATTTTGTGACCAAGTTCAATTATTAGAAATCAAACATTTAGGTAGGACGTCACAGTAGTAATAGCACTCAAAGAACTAAGCAAACGATGTTTTTTCTTATCTGCCCAAATCCTGTTTGTGGAGGTGAAGAAAACCGCCCCCACGAATCGGGGTAGTAAATACCTATTTAATTATTACACATATAACAGCGGCATGTTTCACAATAAAACTAGCTGGAAAAATTGCTTTACAATAAAAGATCAGAAATATGATTTTCTCAAATTTTTCGGAAAAAATTGAGGGGGCAGGGGGGGGGGGGTGCGAAATACCCCAAAATTATTTTTGTTTACACAAAATATTGCTAAACATGAATGAATCCAGGCCAAAAAAAATTGGGAAAAAATGTATTACTCCCGATAATTAAATAAAGTTAACGTATTTTTGCACTTTCACGAAAAATTATTTTCTAGAGGGTAACCACCCTGAATTACCTTTCATGTTTTTCTAAAATAAAGTAGTTTTTGCGAACAAAACCAATCAGAAAAATTTTCGCAAAGCGAGACATGAAAATGTTGATTTTTTCAAATTATTCGAAAAAATATCATGGGGGGCCAAATACCCCAAAATTATTTTTCATTCCAAAAACAATTGCCAAACAGGAGTAAATTTAGGCCAAAAGAATATACGTTGCTCGCCATAATTAAATAAAGTTTAATTGTTTTTACATTTGCACGAAAAATCATTTTCTAGTGCGTTGTTACGAGGGGGACTCTAAACCTTCCCCCACCAGATTACTAGATTATATATATGTAACAACCGCGCCCGAAAGTCAGTCTATTATACGCATCTATTTCGATTGTATCTAAAATGTATTATAAAGAACGATTGAATTGAGGTTATCAATTCAACCTATTTTTTAAAAAGTCAACATTGCTTTGTAAAGCATAAAATTTTTGGCGATCCTGCCAGGATCAGCGTCTCGACGCCAAATTTTCACGGAGATATCAACTGGGTCACAAAAGCTGATCAATTGGAACTATTGGCAAGAATTTTACGAAATTCTCAACAGACTCTGGATCAACTTCCGGGTGACCCGATAGGAAAGTTAATAAAAGATTAAATCTATTAGGGTGGATTTATAGTAGCCATATACTACGGAAGATTAATCTTTATTAACTTAACGAAAAAAGAAAATGAAATTGGGAACGTCAAAGGACGGTAAATACCTAGGAAGCAATTCCCAGAAGAAGAAGCAAGGAACGCAGTATCGATCAACTCGCCGATTCCACGGTCGCAGCAGAGTGCAGCGAGAAGAAAGAAGATTTAAACGGTCCCAGCAGTGTACAGCAAGAAGAAAGAAGATTCAAAATCGGTCTCAGCAGAGTACAGCAAGAAGAAAGAAGATTTAAACCAATTAACAATGTTGATCACTCTTCTATTCCTTGGACTGTTCCTAACAACAACCCAGGCAAACTATACGATACAAGAACTTAAGGGGAATATCTACATGGAAGAATTGAGCAAGGTCCATCTTTTCCATAAAGAATGGAATTAATCATCGGGATAAATCTAACAACAACTGAGCAAAGATTAACAGCCTTGGACCAAACTATATTATTAGCTAAAAGAGCTTGCGAACGCAACTGTACTTCAAAGGACGAGTTGAGATTGGTAAAAGGACAATAAAACAGACTAACTTCAAAAATTTATATTCTCCACAAATTATTAGGAAACCAAAGACATAAAGGAGGACTTGCGAACTTTGTTGGAGATATGTATTTCCAAAACTCTTCGGTACCCTTAGCAAATCCGATCTCAGTCACATAAATTTATAATTTGACAAAATATACGCTGACAACAAAAACATAGCCACAATATTGACTAACCATACTAAGATCCTTAAGCTTATACTAGACACCTACTCAACGGATTATAAACTATTGCATGATAAATTGGGAGAAGAATCCGAATCTGTTAAAAAATTAAGTCAAACGGTAAATTCAAATATTAAAGAGAACTTTGTTAATGCCAAATTAATTTTAGCCACCCTTCTAGCAGACGAAATAAATGAAGATGTCGACACGGCTATTAATGCCATCAACGATGGAGAGCATGGAATTGTACATCCTCAGCTACTGACACTTAAAACGATAAGAGAAACAATAGAAGAATTTGAAACTTATCACAGAACTATAGATATCACTTCGATAAAGCTGAGGAAAATTACCAACATATAATCGAAATCAGTTATGTTAATGTAGCGTTAATTCAAGGACTATTCACCTATATAATTGATATCCCAGTTCTGGAAAAAGAGGAAGGATCCTTACAAAGAATAGTTCCAATACCAACCAAATTTAATAAAGTATTCTTTTCTTTAATCTCCGAACACGATTTGATAATCACTTACAAAGGCAGTTACGTACCGAAAGACCAAAAAACAATAGACAAAAGTAAGAATATCGGCGAATATCTAATCCTTAAAAGAAACCAACCTAACTTGCGCGTGTCTGATACAAACACATGTGAAGCCAGTCTGCTACGTAGATATGCGGAATCCAAGTGTACGCAATCCCCTTATTTACTACATAAGGAAACATTTATACCAGTAAAAGGAGGTTATATAATAATACCAACATCTAATTTTAATCTAGACATCGCTAGCGAAACAACCATTAAATCAATCCAAATAGAATTATTTTTGATTGCAAAAAAATGACAAACTGGAGTAAATTGAGGCCAAAAAATTTGTGGAAAGCATATGTTGCTCGAGGTAATAAAATAAACTTTACGTATTTTTGCATTTTCATGAAAAATTATTTTAGAGGGGGGTAACCCGCAACCATTTTTCGTGAATATGCAAAAACACGCAAACTTTATTTACTCGTAATTATCGCGAGCAACACATACTTTTTCCAATTGTAGGATCAATAAAATGCAATATACTGATAATTTTACCTTGTAACAATTGGAGATTTTTCTTTAGCATCTATGTCGCCCGCTAGAGACAGCACCTCCTGGACGTTCAAAATAGTGCGAGGTGTTTGGATATGAATTAATGCTGATTTTAGGATTATGCGAAATTAATAATATAATTATGTATTATTAAATCAAGTTCAAAGGTTTACAAATTAAACATTTTGAGCGAGACTTGGTATTTTAAAAAAGCGAACTGACTCTGTAGCTTAAGGAATTTTCAAAATTGAATTTTAATTTGATTTTATGTGTTGCACGTGTTCTGGAAATAATGTTGTTGTTTCAGGTTTTATTTTTAGCTTAGTTTAGAATACGGAAATGAGAACGAAATATGCGTCTGTCGCATGAATCTCAAAAGGAAACTCAAAGAGGTTAGTTATGATTTTGAAAAGGAACTTCCAGATTTTGTGTAGAATAATCAAATAAATAAAGCGAGAATTGTTTTATTAACTAGTTTTAACTAGAACTATAGTGGGTTTTTAATAGTACAAAAGTTGTCAGAGCTAATGAAAATTTTACTGCCATGAATTATTTGACGTTTTTGATAGTGAAGCATGAAATGAGATTTGAGTCTAAATTGAGGGAAAGTGTTTAATGGGAGATTTTCAGGAAGCGAACTAGGCCGGGTTTGCATCACAGGTTGACGTAAGACTTATATCATGGTTTAGTCAGTTTGGGGTTACAAATTTGACTTTTGATCGTTGGACGTGTGAGTGTGACTGAGAGTAGGATTTTTCGCGGGAGATATATGGATGGATGCGGGAGATGTATGAATCTCCTTCAATTTTGTAAAGTTGGACTTAGAGAATTCTTTATTGCAAATCGGTAGTCAGAATATACTCAAATTTTAATTCGGAACTCCTGGTGTTTTATTGACTTTATGCCTTTTCAATTTAATAATTAGTATTCTCTTCTATAATATTAAAATTCTCAGTTAAATTAAATATAGAGTTTTAAATCAATTTAAAACGCCCAATTACAACTTGGACCTGGACTACTTGTGCATTGATGGTTTCGTCAGTCAGATACCGGACGAGGAGAGAGTTTCAAATTTACCATTTCAAATTTAAATAAATTTAGTTTTCGCACAAATTTAATCGCAGCCTGTCACAATGTGATGATCGCACACCTGCGCTCTAAAATTACGGAAATTCTCAGCACTCGACCCCTTTTCCGATATGATAAAAACGAAAACTGTTTTACCGCCAATTATACCGGGAAATCTTTAAAATAAAGGAATTTTAAATTGTGAATTATTAAATAATGATTCAATTATTTATATTAAGGCAGAAGAAAAAAAAGGAGAACGAAAGAGACAAAAGCGAGACAAACTGAGAAAAGATCCAGAAAAATCTGTTTCTCGTCTCAGAAAAAAATAATATGCTTTAACTATAAGCTAGTATATAATGATTTATTTTCACCATAAAAGTCACCAAAGAGACAGATTTTCTGAAAAGGCCCTTTTTTGAAGTATGTAAAATTCTGACTAAAAGCAGATACATATGTAACCTTCGACCTCTCTGAAATTCTGTCCCTAAGAAACGTTTACTATATAATCAAAATGTCAGTTCACGTGCAGTTTAAGCACTTATTCGATCGTAAAATACAATTTAACTGTTATTTTAGAAAAAGGAAGGAAGGGTCTCAAAAAACAAATTAAAAGATTTTCGAGAGAAATATAATAGTTTCCCAAGTTTTTGTCAAAACTAGAACAGTAATAAAATAACAAATTTTCGGAGATCCTGCAAGTTCCTAGACAATTTTCCCAAAATCTGTTCAAATGCATGCAAGCCCTCAGCAAAAACTCTGATTGGGGTTTCTTAGATTCCAGGACCTCCTCTAAAGGGAGGACCCAAAATTTTGATTGCTTGAGGGTTAAACAAACATCGAAAAGTAGAATTTAGAAGTTGGAACCCTTGCCCAAGACCCTCGGAGGCCTCGGAGGTCCAAAACAAAATTTAAAAAGTTCAGATTTTAACTATCTTTATAGGTTTAACATTTTTTTAAACGGACCACGCTCACTTTCGAGTCCAGCCGGACTCGTCAGATAAGGTAGAAATACTGCATTATATACTCTTTGCACTATAATATTCATAGCATGCACATTTATAGTTATTAATTAAAATATAAAATAAGCCTAGAAATATAAGATTTAAAAATATTGCATGATTTATGGAAGCTCAGAATGCACGTAGGACAGGATGCAGAGGGACACGCATGACTTAAATTATCCCATAAGAATGTATATACTTTCAGAAATTTGCGAATTCCAACTTAAGGCCTTAAGCACATCCTGTTTTCAAAATAGCTATAATCATAAAAGAAAGGAATGCCTTGGAATTTGCAGTTTAGTTTTTGAGGGTTCTCACGATTTAGGGACATCTTGACTGTATATACGCATGTAATTTTAAAATAGCTTTTCTTAGAACAATTTTAGTTTTAGAAAATAGAAAGGAAACCTGAAAGAAGGGCTACTGTACGGAGATCTCGAGTGCCCAGCTCTGGTCAACATGTGTGGCACAGGGCCGATTCTCGCGGATGCTTGGGACTGTTGGGTTTCGTCAAAAAGGTCATAAATTTTTGAGCGTAAAGTCCCGGGGTCCTGGAGAATCTCAAGTACGGAAGGGGTCGCATAAAAAACAGAGTGGCCGAAACAGCCTCCCACGGTGCCAGTATCGGTGCTCTCGGCGCTTTCCACGACTTTTCCAGGGCTGAGGAAATTTCGAAAAGAGTGAAAGGAATCTCTGTCCTGATTGGCTACAATTGGGCCAGGGCATTCCTCAACTCTCAGAAATCTTCCTCGGAGGGCTGGAGTAATCACTTCTTCCCTCTGGAGAGATCAGATACTTTCCGATCGCCAACTAAATTGACGTACGCTCTTTTTCAACTAGAAATAGATTTGTGTAACTTGAATTTGTAGAATTTATTAGAGTTAGTATACACGTGAACCGCGGCCAAGGCATTTCCAAATAATAGCTTTTATAAAATTAAAAATAAATTCAAATTAAAGTTAAATTCCTGTTCAATTCTTTATTTGTAATTTAGCACCTTTTCACTTTCTTACGTTTCACCGTTGAATTGGCAGAAACTTGCTTTGAATTATAGATTCCTTTTAGACCGACCATCGGGCACGTTACATCGTGACAACAATCTTAGCTTAGCGCAAATCCGCCTTATCGGCTAGATGAGGCAGAAACGCTGCATTATCCACTTTTATACCTGTAATATCCATACAATTCATATTTTTTAGCTTTAATTAAAGTAGAAAATAACTATAAATAGAAGCTTAAGAGTCTAGGAATATTGCATAATTTAAGAAAGCTAAAAATGCACATAGGACCGAATGCCGAGGGACACGAGTGATTTAAGTTAAACAAATACCATAAAACGTACTTTCAGAAATTTGAGAGTCACAACTTAAGCACATCCTGTTTTCAAACTAAAAATTCAAACGACTGTAAAAGAAAGTAATGTCTTAGAAATCTGAGTTTAGCTTTAGGTTTAGAATTTCACGGTTTAGGAACATCTTGATTATATATGTACGAGTAACTTTAAAGTGGAGTTTCTTTGAAGACTTTTCGTTTCAGAAAATTGAAAGGAAACGGATGTTGTCTGGACTTGGAGAGCTCGAGCGCCGTCCCTTCCTGGGCTTGTCCAACATGTGTGACACAGGGCCGATTCTCGCGGATGCTTGGGACTCCAGCTGGGGTTCGATAATAAGGTCATAAATGTCCGAGCGTATTGTTCCAAGGTTGCAGATTGAGAAAATCTCAACTGCCGGAAAGGGATGCACAGAAATGAAAATTCGAACAGAAAACCTCGAGTGACGCGTCATACAGTAGGATGCGCACAATTTTTATTTGATTTGCAAGTGTTTTTTTTTTAATTGTAAGAGTTGTAATGGGTGACCTCTTTGGACTTCCCCCACTAACAAACTTGGCCTATAATTGTATAATCGCTGAATAAAACAAGTCGAGTACCATTCGGTGACTCGACTATTTTTTTAAAATTCAAAACTACTTAATTCAGCATAACATTTCTGGCGATCCTGCCAGGATAGTGTAAAACGATTCCTTTTCTTTAAATAAGGATTTAAAAGGACACTATCTCTGAGAAACCACTATTGAATTCTACGGAACTGAACTAAATAGGTGCTATCCAACGTAAATCTAACCAAAAAATTAGAACGAGGCCCTCAATCAGGCGGAAGGCGCATCTGCGCAACAACATTAGAAAACCATTGAGACGTCACCAATCAGTATCCAAGAACTTCAAGATCTTCTGGCTATCAACCCAAATCCAGCTGTTCTAGAAGAAAGAGATCAACATCGAATTCAAGAGTAAGCTTAAGTAAGAGTAAGAAATAATTAAACCAATAAGAGTATAAATCCCCTTTATGGTCTGAGGAAGGTAACGGAAATAGAATCAAAGTTAATTCCATTTCCGGTGGGGTCAAGTTTATTGGTTTACGTTAAGATAGTTCTAGCACTCCAGACATCTTATCGTCAATAAATTATTATAAAGTAAGCACACTCGCATCCTTAGAATATCGTAATACTCAAGGAAACAGATACATATTAAGTTTACAAGATCGATTAACACGATACACAATATTGATACCCTTGAAAAATGAGACTACATAATCAATTATTAATAATTTAATTGACTTGAAGAAGCATTAAGAATTCAACATGTTAAAACAACTGCATTTCACCCCCAATCTAACGGTAATATTGAGCGTATGCACTCTACGCTAAAAAACCTCATCAAAACTTCTATTGCTGAAAACAATAAGGAATGGGATGATAATTTGAAATATATTAATTTCGCGATTAATACTATGAAAAATAATACCCTCGGAATAAGACCGTTTGAAGCGCCCTTTGGAAGAGAACCCAACATTCCTCCAACAATTAATCCATCTCCAAATCTGACATATTATGACCAAGTCAAAAAATGGAAATCTAAGCACGAACAAAACTTGAAAAGAATTAAAGAAAGAATCGAAATCGAACAGCAAAAAACTAAGAAATTATTAGAAGATAAAATAATCAGGAAACATCCAATTTATAAAGAAAAAGATTGGGTCAAATGGAAAAATAACACCAAACAAAATAAATTAGACCCAAGGTGGAAAGGTCCCGGGGAAATACTAGAAATATTAGAAAATAATAACCTTAAAATTAGACACGATAATAAGATCATAAGAATACCCATAGATCAATGTATGCCTTATTTTTTAGAAGAAACTAACATAGAAGAAACTAACAAAGTTCACTTATATAATGGAGAACAACTGAAAAAAGAATAGAAGCAATAGATCATACTTTAACAACAGATGAACGAGCGTGTGGAACATCCTAAGCACCTAAAGAAGAACTAAGATTAATTAAAAAAAGGTTTAATCACTTCAAAAATCTCAATTTTACATACAATTTGATGAAAACAAAGACAAAAAAGAAGATTAGCCAATTTTGTGGGAGATATTTCTAAAACATTATTTGGATGAGGAAGCCTGAAAGGCCTCGAAACATATTGAATCCTGGTAGTATAAAAAAGACAGATAAAAAAAATAAGGAAAAAAGAGTTTATGTTTTTTTTTAAATGTACTTCCAAAAAAGCTTAAGAGGGCTTTGTACATGGGCTTTTGGAAGCATGTCGCTTTGAAGTATTTTCTGCGAAAGTATTGTGAAAAATATGACTTGTCTCGTATGTCTGGATTAGTAAAATAATAAGCTATGTTAATATGTAGTCAAATTTGAAATAATATGTATTATATTAAAAATATGTTTGATCAAAGTTACCCTACTTTTGAAAGCCAATTTCTCGGCTTGTAATGATTATTTCGAACATTGAAAAACACATTAACGTATATCAATTCTTTCTGAAAAAATTATTGTATATGAAAACATTATTTCCTTTAAATAAATAATTTAAAAACTCTCGAAGCGAAAAGCATTTTTGGGATAAATTTAAGGCAAGAAACTACCGATCCTGGCGGAAAAATAGTGAAGTAGACCTGTTGGCACGCCCACGCTTGTTCTCTTCGCCCTTCACCTCACCCCGGCCAGTTGTAGGGTTACGGATTCGCTACGTCCACGCTAACTGCTAACTGAAACTCACATCTGGCACCACTCTCAAGAAAACCTTCCTGAATCAGATTCAGCCTCATTTCTGAATTTTCTCTTATTCGGGAGCCACATAAGATAGGTGGTATGACGTGAAATATCACAAAAAATTTTTTACTGTCTATTGCGCAGAATGATCTCGTGAATTGGACGGTCTGAAGTGATTTCAAGAATTCATGGTCGTTCTCGAAATTTTATTGCAAATAAACTATTATTGGTGGGTGCAATTTTTGGCTGCCTGTTACTTATCGCAAAACACGCAAAATAAGCATATCTATTCGATTTTTATACGTTGTTTATTAATTTTTGCAGATTCGTCTTCAGAATAAATTAGATCTTGCAAAACTTGTTTGAGCTTCTTTTATGTAAACAGTGGATGAAATTGCAAAAATGTGCACTAGAAATGTTATGCGTAAATAGTAAAAGTGGATATCTGGAACTATTTCCCCTTTATTATTTTTTTTTTTCACTCACCTATCTTTATAGGTTTTAATTTTTTAAACTGACCGCGCTTACTTTCGAGTCCGGCCGGTAACAACCCGACAAATACAGAGGTCGCGATACCCGGTGAGATGTGATGATCGCACACCTGCGCTCATCTAAAATTACGGAAATGCTCAGTACTCGACCCCTTTTTCACATATCATAAAAACGAAAACTGTTTTACCACCAATTATACCGGGAAATATTTAAAATAAAGGAAATTTATTTTGTGAAATATTAAATAATAATTCAATTATTTATATTAAGGCAGAATAAGAGAAAGGGAGAGAAAAAGAGACAAAAGCGAGACAAACTGAGAAAAGAAACAGAAAAATCTGTTTCTCATCTCAAAGAAATAATCTAGTT
>CAKNYM010052030.1:35754-59869 GCA_932195095.1 Andricus curvator
GCATAAAATTATTCATGATAAAATGGATTTCTGTTCTATCTTAATTTAAAAAATACCGCATTTAGGTTTCATAAGTAGGACCGGCCGTGTGGCCCTTAAGTTAGTTCTAATCTTGACTTCGTTGTAACTTTATATTGAAATAAAGTCACGTGATATCTCGTTAGAGATATCACATCTTTTTAAAAACATATAAGAGCCTTTTTCACTACAACACCCAACAGAATCAAAATTTTTAGCCTGGACGTATCCCACCAAGGATCTAAAATTATATGCAATGTTTGTAATAACCCTGGTCATATCGTTAATGATTGTGTCACGTCCAGCGACTATTATAAGATAATTATCGTTATTATTATTATAATTGATAATAATAATTATTTCTTAATTAATAATGAGAGGTTCGTTGAAAACTATGTCACTTGTCCTGGTAAACAAAAAGCTATAAAAATAAAAAGGGTCCTTCTCTCTCCCTCCCTCTTTCTGTTAAAAGTGGCAGGAAACGATTTCTAAAATCTGTTCATGACTTTGAGAGTTTTGGAGTTAAAAAATAAGTTTAGTTTGCCTCGGTACTTAGAATACTTCACCACGTAATTTTTGTTAGTGATATTTTCATTTAAAATAATTTATAAATAATAATTTTTGTATATCTTAGTCAATTTTTCACTAATGAATGCAAAATTACATTAAGTAATCTTTTTTAAAAAGTGATATGCGTTGTGTGTATATGTGTATGTGAGTGTACACGTATAGATATTATTTTTATTTGCAGGTATTATGTTTCTGATTTTTTCAATTAACATAATAATATATTTATCATACCTTGTAGTTTTCCTATAAATAATCCCTGATGAGGGAGTCTAAATTGACTCCGAAACATGTTGGTTCCCTGGTAGTATAAAAAAGACGGATAAAGGAAAAAGTGAGAGGTTGGTTTTGGTTGACTTTTTCTCCTCTTCTCCCTCTTTTTTCATTGAGTTATTTTTGTCTCTAATGAGCCGAAAAGTGAGGTAGTTTAGAGGTCTGTTTTTTAATTCTGAATCTTTTTCATGCTCATTTTGCATAAAATCATTCATGATAAAATAGAGTTCTGATCGATCTTAATTTTAAAATAATAGATAATAATTCATAATTAATGGTAAATAATTTATAAGAATTAATCATAATAATTGGTAGTTATTAATATTGTTACTATTATTGCTATTGTTTATTTTAATAACCTATTGTCCTTTATTTTCTATTCTCAATAAACTCTCACTATGTCAAAAATATACGAACAATTTCAATGACCTTTTGTGAATGAAACGTTTTAAACTTGACCTAGATAGGATCCTTTCCCTTACAACAATAATATATAAATATAGTTTTTATGTTTCGCGATTTTCCTTTATGCCTGCTAAATATCAAGTAAATGTGCATAGAAGACTAAGCTATAGAAACCAGGGAAATATTTTGTGTGTTTTACATATTGAAACTGAATATTTTGTGTAAAATTTATAAATCCATGAAGATTTTCGAAATTTTTACCCACAAAATTTAATATTATCTATCAATTTTTCCTGAATTAGCAAGAATAGTAGATCAAAATAAGGCGAACGCTTTTCAAAAAACAAAGATATCAGAAAATAAAAAATCGATTGACGAAACTTTGAATCAATCTGTCGCTAGTTCCTCATACAAGTACAACAGTAGCGATTAGCTCAAGTTCTTCTCAGAACAACAGTTTAACTTTAAATAGTACCCAAAATTTTTACGATTCATTTTTTTATTCCACAATCAAACTGGAGAATTCTACAGTCGTTGAACGCGAAAATTTTGAATCAACCCTTGTGGCAAATAAATCAAATTCAGAAGCATCTAGCAGTTTAGACTCAGAATCAGATTCAAGAAATTGCAAAGAAGATCCGGAAAAATAAATTTCAAAAAGTAATAAATTAACTAAACCATTAATTAGGTAAAATACAAGTAACATTTCAATTTTAAAGAATACCCTTTCGAAACAAGAAAACATAAGGACCACAGAAAAACAAATTATTACAGTGAGGAACAACCAAATGTTTTCGCTACGCGATGCGCTCAAGGTCGTACCTTCTTTTACCGGAGATAACATATCATTAGATCAGTTTATCGAAAGACTTAAAGAAGCCAAAGATATGCTTCCACAAAGCTCGGAAGAAAATTTAACTGAATTACTTAAAACTAAAGTAAAAGGCGAAGCGCGTAAATGTCTATCCGGAGAATCTTACAATAATATAGAAGAATCAATTGATAGTTTAAAACGCGTGTATTCATTAAATAAAACGGTATACCAACTACAGGGTGAACTGGGAAACATTTACCAGTGGGATAATGAAAAAGTCATCTCATTCGCGACACGTGTAAAAGAAATGGGCGATAAAATTCTAGATGCCCACAAAAGAAATAACACAGCGTCCCAAGATAGAAGTTTTAGCGCAGAAATCGCTAAGGATATTAAGGACTGTTTTCTTAGAAGTTTAAAAATTGAATTAGAATCGCGAATTGAAGATCTTGATGATAACCCACTAACTTTTAAATTAGCTGTAAATAAAGCCATAGATAGAGAGAAAATTAGCAGCAACATCAGCTCTACGTTCAAATAGGCGTAATAAAGAAGAAATAAACTCGGATAAAAATTATAAAAATAAAATTAACATTGCTCAAGAAGACATTTCATGTCAAATTTTCTGCAGAAGAGGCCATATAGCTCCTACCTGCAGACATCTTTTTAACCCTACAATGCAAAACCCATCAAATTTCGAAGAAAGAAGAACACAAAAACCTTTAAATTATCCAGTTAAATAATTAGATGACATCTTTGCTGTTTTTTCGAAAGATGTCGTTTTTAATTGACCCACAGACGAGAAGGGTCCTTTTCTAATGACATAGTGTGAAAATTATTCTGATTTAAACAAATTTTTTAACCTGTTTTTAAGAAAATCATTACGATAAAAAAGTTGTTAATTTGTGTCATTGTTGTTAAATTACATGTGATAACTTAGCGACGTCCAAACTAAGCCTCAATTCGCGCAGCTGTGGGAAGAATAATATATGGAAGAGAAGGAGAAGGAAGAAAATTACTGAGGATAAGTTTAAAAATTCGTTTTTTGGTTCACAAATCAACTCAATTAAAAAAAGTAATGATTTCTCTTCAACATAGTAATTTATGATCTTTTAAGTTATATTCTGGCCCCTATCCGTGGCCCGAATAATATATAAAAAAAAAAATTTAATTTTTTGTTTTGTTTTTTGAAAAATCAATTCAAAATTTATATCGATTATATTAGTTTTCAACCCCTATCCGTGGTTGAAATGCACAATATTATTGATTTCAAAATTTATCAAATTTAGAAACTTATAAACGAAAAAATTAAAAATGTTTGTTTGAAAAATATACATTGCAATTGATTTAGATAAATTATAATGTATAAGGTAGGACTGACTCACATAACCTTACTGATGAGTCCAGTGAGTCAGTCTGGGACGAAACATAGAGAATCTAACTTTAATTTACTTGCAAATAGATATCTTTTTAAAAATGAATTGTAGAACACAAAACAAAACATTATTGACCCTAATGCCAATAAAAAAATCCTCTTTACAATTATCCAGTTAAAGTTGTAATGTAACTAGTCACTTTCGTTACAAAATATGTGCTTTTCAAAAAAACGAAGCAAAATTAAATTAAATTTATGTGCAGTGTTCGGCAACGAATGTTATTAGTGCAATAGTGATGTGATGATTTTCTTACGCAATTGATAAGGTTAGTAATGACATATAAAGATATACATTTAAAAAAAAATCTAATGAGATTAGAGAAATTATGGATAACTAAAAACTGTTTTTCAAATTTAAATAATTAAAAAATTCTTGAATTTTCATTACTATAATAAAGCAGTTTTCTAATTATCCGTCATCATTTTCTATTTATAATTCTTCGATTACTTCATTTATGTTTTACCGTGAATTAGTTACAATTATTCACAAACAATTACATTATATTCTTTAATTCTATGAATATTAGAAAAATTATTGTCTTTCTAACAAAAAATTATACAACAAAAAGAGTCGTAATTGTATTTTAATCTCTAAAATTATATATTTTTCGTCACTGCTAATTTTTTATCGAAAGCATATTACTGAAAACGTAAATTTGTTTGTGTTTAGCATATTACTGAAAATGTAAATTTGGTTTTGTTTAGAAATAAATCACTGGAGAGGACTCCCACATGAGTCGAAACGTCTGATTAAAAAACAAAGTTTTTTATTACTGGACCCTAAAGCCCATACAAAGAAACACCAACTCATTTAAAGTTGTAATTCCAAAAATTTTGTTGGAAGATTTTGAAGAAATTAAGATGAGCGAACCAGAAGAAAATTTTGAAAAATGTGAAGAAACAGAAATTAATTTAACATCACTGGTGAAGCTAGGGTAGAAAAAATAAAAGGATTACTTCGCCTTGATCATTTAAATTCTGAAGAAAAAGCTCACGTCGGCAAATTAATAAATAAATATTCAGACCGTTTCCAGATTCAAGGAGCCCTTGAACCCACACATGTAGCAAAACATACGATTCCCACTATTGATGAACAACCAATTTTTACGCGACCATTTAGACACCCTCAAGTTCAGAAAGAAGAATTAACGCGACAGGTAAATGAACTTTTAAAAAATAAAGTGATAAAACCATCGCAATATCCCTATTTTTCACCAGCCTTCTTAGTGAAAAAGAAGCTGGATTCTCAAGGTAAATTAAAGTGGAGAGTGGTCCTCGACTTTCGAAAACTCAATGAAAATACTATAAGATATAAGAGACTCTTATCTTATCCTCTCCTAAATATCAATGATATTTCGTACAAGTTCTTCGTACAAGATATATATGAAACGCTAGACAAAAAAGGTGTAATCTACAAAGTTAATTGTAAAGATTGTAATGCAGTTTATATAGGACAGACACGTAGGCGTAGGGCAATGAATACCAAGGAAGGGGCAACGGATTTTTTAACACAATCCAGGAAGAATATTGGGACACGGCCCTTTCTAACCTCAAGCAATGATACAGTGCGAGTATACCCAGATAACAATGTGCTCACACCTTTCCCGCATGGTGTTTGCACGCGTGTCGACCGATCTGCACGATGTGAGGGCAAGAGTGCAGACATATGTGTCCTCATATGCGTCGCATATGCGCCGCACGCGTGTCGGCACGTGCGTGCCAGCGTCGTGCTAGCATGCACGTGTTTTGAGTTACAATTGTTGAAAACAAGATGTTGAAAATAACATAAGTAACAGAAAACATTGTATGACGTTTTTAAGAAGAGACTCTTCTGTTGAAAGTTGTTCTTTCACAACTGATGATGCAACAAATAATATATTAGCGAGAAATATATATTTATCTGAAAATATTTTTTTATTTCGAACAATTTAAATTATTCAGCACAGAGCGTTTATTCAATACCTTTGTTAGAAAACAAAGGGATTTTAAAGAACACTATACTTTTGAATCTTCCAGTTAATTACTTTCAATGGTTTTTCAAGTTGCATATTTTTAATCGTTCTACTTCTGAGATTTAAGAACTTAAATCTCAGAAGTAGAACGATTAAAAATGTGCACTTGAAAAACTTGTTTTCGATCATTTTAAATCTGAATATAGTAAATACAGTAAAAAATAGTGAAGAAGATATATTGAATTTTTGTGTTGCGAAGAATTTTAATAGAAACGTTGTGACAATCACCAAATGACAGTTGCCGATGCTTTGACGTTTAATTTTAAAAGGTCTGTGCACAAATGTGGGGGAAGTACAAAACCTGAGGCGTGCGGATTTTTTTGTTTTAGTTTTTCTTCTAGTTGTATATTTTTCTTTATTTTTATCATTTGACTATAAAATACTTATGGTGCGTTTTCACGGAGCTAAAATTTTAGAGTTCAAAAAATTATTTTTAAACAATTACAATTCTTGCCGATTTTGTTCTTTGCCTCAAAATTTGTTTATACGGCAAGCTAATTTTCCGAACCAAAACCCAAGAGAAAATCTTTATTTAATTTGAACAAAAATAATTATTTACTTTTATTTCGACTTTTTGTCTGTAAAATAAACTTGGAAAGTAACAAAAATTTAGAGCATAAAGCGAATTTGATCAGAGTTTTATTTTTACACAACTGCTACATTATGTTTTTAGTAATAATTTGCTTTTTGTGCTGCACTCTTCACCGCACGCTATATGCCAACATTTTGCTCTAAGTACCTGACGAGCATGATGGACGCACGCTGTGCTGCATATCATGCAGACCGTGTGCGGGCACTATGTGGGATTACTTATCACCCTCAGAACGTGCTGTCACTGTGCTTGCATTGTTGCCGACACATCGTGCTTGCACGCCATGCGCCCATGTGCGTCCGCATGCATTGTTATCTGGGTAACTTTAACCAAAAACTCGAACCAAAGGATCTTTCTCCTTCGGTGCAGAAGAGAACGCGTTTCCCCAAAACATCTACATCTACATGCGTTCAAATCGATTACTTTCGACAACAGCTCCGCTGCACGAAGGTATGCTTCTAAAATACACAAATTCCAAATGTCTACACTTAACGACGAAATCAGAGATATTTACATCTCAATTCACAACTTAAAAAGTGAACTAAGCAGACTTCGACAAACGATAGTAAATACTCTCTCATAAGATAAATATGTACCTTTCTTTCAATTCGAGGCAAAAAAGCACAAAGAATATTTGAATCACATAAATTAATTTGTAAATCCAAATTTGAAAATCGTATAAAAAAAGAAATAACCTCGTTAACAGACAACAATCAATGTCACAAATTTCACAAAACATTCTACATAATGATGACAGTTATAACAATTTAAATGAGAATGGAAGCAGATTTGTCAATCCAACCAACAAAAAAATTCCAGATTTTTTAATTAAGACAGCCGGTTTAGGAGTGAAGTTTGGTCTACCGATCCCTATTTATAAATTACCTATCAAACACCTCATCGCTGATTTTGAATCCAATATCAGAATTATTCAAACTGATCGCAACAAAGCAAGGTTAAAATTGGTTAATTGCATTAATAACTTTTCCCAACCGCAACACTTACATGGCAATTCTGACTGAATTCCAAAAACAAGTTCATGGAGATTTCAAACGCTCTAAACTGTTTCTAAAAAACAATCCAGATATCCTAATTAGAAAATCTGCCAAAGCCAACATTTCGGTAGCAATAGACAAAGACAGATACGAATCTGACTTAACATTACTGCTATCAGACACAACTACTTACAAAAAATTAAACAAAGATCCGAATACTGCAACACAGACAAAAGTCAATGACATCAAATTCTGGCGTGATAAAAATTACATAAATCAATCAATGGCTTCCTCTCTCAAGGCAAACTATTCTAATCCTTCCAAATGTTATGGACTAAGAAAAATTCATAAAGACCCTAAAGTGTAATGGTTGACCTCTCTGGACTTCCCCCACTAACAAACCTGGGCTATAAATGTAGCGCGTTGGCCCAGCCTCGGGCCCAGCGCAGTTCAGTTCTTTCTAATCTTGTATTCAAAATTGTATTCTAAATTGTATTTTTGCTGAATAAAACGAGTCGAGTACCATCTGGTGACTCGACTACTTTTTAAAAACAGTAAATTGTTTAATTCGGCATAACATTTCTGGCGATCCTGCCAGAATCCACTAAAGTCGCGAATTAAATTCTACGGAATTAAAGTAAAGTTCACATCGACCAGTGGAACTGGAGTTAAAGGACTTGGTATCCAAGGAAACCAAGAAGTTTGAGGATTTTCCTAAAAAATCCATTCTCTACAAAAGTACAGAATTCTACGGAATTCACCGACAGAGAACTCCGGATTACAGCTACGGCGTAACCCGTTAACCGAGTAGGTAGAAAGATTATTCATTAGGGTGAACTTAGTAGCCCCTATATTACGAAGAATTTTCCTTTCGAAAACTCTAAAATTTGGGTAAGCAATATACCGCTGTAAAACCTCGGGAGCAATTGAAGAAGAAGAGGACCCCCAGAAGAAGAGGACAGCAGCAAGCAGCCAGCGCGTTGCCGCCACCACACCCGGTTCATCGCAGCATTGTGGAGGCGAAAAGGCTACGGTCTTCAAGGACACCGCACGATAAGAACCTGTGAGATCTTCTGGAACAACAATCTTCCAAAAAAATAAATATGGCGCCTGCGTTGGTAATTCTACTTATAATCCTGATAGCGACAACGAAAGCTAACTACTCAATAGAAGAGTTAAAAGGGAATGTATACATAGAAGAAACTAACAAAGTTCACCTATATAATGAAGAATGGAGACTAATAATAGGAATAAATTTAACAACAACCGAAGAAAGAATGGAAGCAATAGATCATACTTTAATAACAGCTGAACGAGCGTGTGGGATGTCCTGTGCGCCTAAGGAAGAACTAAAATTAATTAAAAAAAGGTATAATAGACTAACTTCAAAAATCTCAATTTTACATAAACTTTTAGGAAAACAAAGACAAAAAAGAGGCTTGGCCAATTTTGTAGGAGATATTTCTAAAACATTATTTGGAACCCTCTCCGAATCTGATCTAAATCAAATTAACTCTGAATTTGATAAACTATATAATGATAATAAGAAAATAGCATCTATATTGACCAACCACACAAAAATGCTCAAATTGATATTCGATTCCTCCTCAACGGAATATTCAACAATAAAAATGCAAATTGGTAAAGAATTCGGAATAGCTCAAAAACTAAGTCAAACTGTAAATAATAATACAAAGGACAACTTTGTTAATACTAAACTAATTTTAGTCACCATCTTAATTGATGAATTAAATGAAGATACTGACACAGCTATAAATGCTATTAATGATGGAAAACATGGGATAGTGCACCCCCAAATTTTGAGACCAGAAATTTTAAAAAACACTTTAGAAGAATTTGAACAACATCACAGGACAAGATATCACTTCGATAACAAAGAAGAAAATTATCAATATATCCTTGATATTAGCTCACTCACAGTAGCAATAATTCAAGGACTCTTCACTTACATATTAGATATACCCGTTCTAGGGACAGAAGAAGGATCTTTACAGAAAAGTATCCCTATCCCAGAAAAGAAAGGCAACCTCTATCTATCTATTATACCTGACCACGAACTAGTCATTAAATATAGAGATTCTTACGTTCCAACAGACAAACAAACAACTGATCATTGTAGATCAATAGCAAGCTATTTAATTTTTAAGCGAAATCAGCCTAATGTTAAGTTATTAGAAAGTCAATCCTGTGAATCAAGTCTTTTTAAAAGATATGCTGAAATAAATTGTAACCAATCTCCATATTTACTCCACAAAGAAACCTTTATACCAATATCTGACGGGTATATTATAATTCCGCCTAAAACAATGAAGCTAGACATAAGCTGCGACCGAAATATAACAACTATAGAAATAGTTAAACCCGTTAAAATAAAAGGAGACAGTTGTAAGTTGTATAATAATTATGATCAATTAAGTTTACCGAAGCATTTACAAGAAAAACAAACTTATTGGATCAATGTAACATACGATATTAAATATAATGATCAAGACCTTAGTAATTTAGAAAAAAATTTAATCCAGCTTCCGAAACAAATAGATAATAATGAATTGAAACAAGCTCGACTTAGCCTTGACGATACCGAAAATACTTTAAAACCATAGCTACTCATAGACGTTTAAAACCTTGGAAAGAAAATGGAATAGAATGGTTACAATACTTAGGATATGCAGCTCTGGCTGTAAGTACTTTATTCATATTGTATAAAACCGGAATCTTCAAAGCAATATCAAGTATTATTCCGAAAAAACTATGTTTATTCTGCGTAAAAACAAAAGTACAAAACCCTACTCATATTGTAACATATAGCCCTAGTGTACAACCACTGTTAAACAATAAGGAAATTAAAACTCGAAAAGTAACATTTTAAAAGTTTAGAGACTAAACTTTGTCTAAAAAGGGGGTTGTAATGGTTGACCTCTCTGGACTTCCCCCACTAACAAACCTGGGCTATAAATGTAGCGCGTTGGCCCAGCGCAGTTCAGTTCTTTCTAATCTTGCATTCAAAATTGTATTCTAAATTGTATTTTTGCTGAATAAAACGAGTCGAGTACCATCTGGTGACTCGACTACTTTTTAAAAACAGTAAATTGTTTAATTCGGCATAACAAAAGAGCTTCGACTAATTGTTTCGTTTATAGACAGCCCTACTTACAACCTTTCATCTTATCACAAACCAATCATCTCGAACAGTAAAAAACCACCAGAATCAAGAGTAAAAAATAGTTTTGAATTCATACAAAAATTAAAAGTGTCACAATCCCACCAGGCTATCGATTAATTGCCCTTGACGCTAAATCTATATTGACAAATATTCCAATTGGTCTTGACATTGCTGGAATAAAAGCTAGATGGCCCCAAATACAAAAAAATGTTTAAAAAATGCCCATGATACAATTTCTGAAAGGACTTAGAATCTGTGTAAGCAATTCATCCTTCAACTTTAAAGGCGTATCATACCAACAAAAATCAGGTTTCCCGATGGGTTGACCACTTTCTCCAATATTATCAGATATTGTTATGAAAAATTTGGAAACAAACTGCCTAGCTTCTCTCCAGATTGATTTACCCTTTTACTTTCGTTATGTTGATGACATCGTCACTGCATCATCAACGTGATCAACAATTTCGTGGACAGAAGCATCACTTTAGCTCATCAAGACTTTCATGAAAAAAATCTAAAAAGAATTAAAACAATATTAATAAACAACAACTACCCTCTAACGTTTATCAACACTGTCATCAAAAAAGGCTAACTGAAAATCACCTAGATACTTATATAATAAATCACCCAGATACTTATCAAAAATAAGTTGCGATATCCTTGTTGCCTATAACTTTTTTATTCTTATTATAAAGAATAATTTTTATATCTTTGTCATTTTTTTCGCTAATGAATGCAAAATTAGATGAAGTAAACTTTTAAAAAGGGATATATATATATATATATATATATATATATATATATATATATATATAATTTTTACTTGCAGGTATTATGTTTGATTTTTCCAATCAGCATAAGAATCTATTAATCAGGCCTTGTAGTTTTCATATAAATAATCCCTGATGAGGGGGTCTAAATTCGCCCCGAAACATGTTGGTTCCCTAGTAATATACATAAGACGGAGAAAGGAAAAAGTGGGAGGTTGGTTTTGGTTGACTTTTTCTCAATTTCTCCCTCTTTTTTCATTTGGTTATTTTTGTCTCTAATGAGCCGAAAAGTGAAGTAGTTTGGAAGTCTGTTTTTTTAATTGTGAATCTTTCTCATGCTCATTTTGCATAAAATTATTCATGATAAAATATATTTCTTTTCGATTTTAATTTAAAAACTTCTTCCACTTATCGCGTTAAACCGTTAAAGAACACTAACCAAGGCATCAGTTTCCATGCATTTTTCAAACGAAATAGACGTCCAAACTGAACTGCTCCACATTTCAGTCTGTCAGAATGCATACGCATTGGAATTTTCACAAGGTTGGTTGACAAAAATCTGTTCAATTACAATTCAAATTTCAAATTTGGATAAAATCTCACATTTTCCAGTTCATTTTATCGCATTGTAAATTTTATTTGCTGCTTATAACAAATAATGTCACCCAACTATTATAAGGACAAAAAAATTTTCAATTTCTGCGAACTGTACCAAAGTTACCAAAGTTTATTATCACTGAAGACTGCACTAGACCCTGATATTACAAATTTTATTGTATTAATTTGTCAAATCATTGTAAGGGCAACACTAAACCAAATTTGAAATAATTTTCTTATTTAAAGTACATTCTTACACTGCGTCCCTGATAAATATTTTTTGTGTAACTGTCTTTTCCAGAATAAAAATCAACCACTGATGAGGGCCACCATTGTACGCCGAAACGTTTGGTTCAATTAAAAATTAATTGAATTACTTATTCTGAACCTAAAGCCAAAATTAACATCCAATATTATGAATAATTATTTTTATCGAGGGTCAATATAATCTCCCCACTGAGTAAATATTGAGTGTTCTTTAAAGTTCTCTGTTGTTATTTGAGTTGAAACCCTTTTTCGCAACTCTTGAACTTTATCAAATAAAATCAACGGAAGGATTATCAATCCACGAATGGCAGCCAAGCTGAGGATTCTCCAAAGGAAATACATTCGATTAATGTGCCATTGGCCATTACGAAGCCCATAAAATAGCCTTACTTTACGACCAGTCACTTTGACAATTGGTTCACCTTTTGGAAAATTAAAAGGATTACTTAGTAAAATAATTAAAGAATCCGTAACAAATTAAAAAATATCAATAAAAATAGATATGGAGGATTTGGAGAATTCAGAAGAAAAAAAATTGATTTTAATTTTGACTTTTATGCAAGATGATTCTGCACTATGCGCACATTCAAGCAATGCTAATACTCTCTTAAGTGCACTTCACAGTATACTACATCCAAGCTTGCAATTTACTGTTCAAACTGAAATTGGACTGACATTAAATTTATGACTTTATGACTTTAAGAAAAGCTGATGAAAGCTGTATTATCACAGATTGGCACAGAAAACCAATTTTTTATGAAGAACACTCAGTTTTCTTTCTAATTATTAGATGCAGAACAAAATAGGAGTCGTAAAAATTTGATTGATAGAGCTATTAAATTCTCTCATCTAGTTTTTCATACAAAAATTGAATTGTGTAAACTCATTCTTTTTCTCAAAGGTTATCCCTTTGATTTCATTGAACAACATGTGCAAAAAAGAATTAATCATGTCAAAAGTAAAAATTATAATCAGAAAAACATAATATTGAAGATTATAATAGACTTAACACGGCAGTTTTATCTTACATTGGAAAAATTTCAAAGATGGGACCTTGCTGGTCCTACTGTTACACGTGCAACACGACCTTTTCTCACACTCACAGTTACACAGTTCCTGATCCCGGATGCAAAAAAAAAGGGATACGGTTGCCTCGATTATTATGAAGCCTTTTGTATTTTTCCAATAAGAAAATAATTTTTTAAACATTCAAGTGCAACTTTTTGTTCATTGACAATACGTACAACATTGTCAGAAGCCAAAAATGTGTAATTTGCTTCAAGAGTCATCTCTGTACGTTCCTCAGTTCCGTAGATGACAGTTCTCCACTCTTTTGTCAATAACTAATTAACACATAATTGATTCTGACTCTAAATATCACCACTGGCAACAGAAAGGATCAACGAAACCCATATATTTTTTGCAGATTTTTCATAATTTTTTTCAGTGACTTACAGCCATTCAAAGTTGAGTATTCTGAAATCATCATATGATTATTATGCTTTTTCATCTTTCACTCGCCCGGAAATAATCGCTAATAATCTGAAAATTTTGAAACTCTGTATCAGTATTGGCAAAACCTTCATCTGCAACATGCATGTTGTCCCATATTTTTGGATTTTTTTTCTGCTAAGATTTTCACGAAAATCTGTACAAATATCGCGGTGCCTAAACTTTTTGGACGGACAGTAGGTAGGTTTAATTTTAAGAAAAATGTAGACAAGTTTTTGATAAACTGCGTTACCAGTTTACCACCTTCAAAGGTTCAAACACTCCTAATTTTTATCAAAAACTTTTTTTCAATTAATCGGTCAAATATTTGTCTAAAATCCTTTGAAAAATAATATCTGTTGTTAGGAAAACAATTCTGTGACATGAGCAATGAGCATGCTGCAAAAATTTAAAAGTGAACACTTACCTTTGAACAGTGACGTAGACACGGGTAGATTTATTAGGAATTTTTTCGTGATTTTGAAACTCTTTAAACTCCAGGAAAAAATTTGTTACATACAAAAAAGCGCCAGAATTTTCAAACTAATAGGACCGAATGGCACACTTTTTTTCGATTTTCAAACATTTGTATTTTCAAACTCAAAAAAGGAACAGAAAGTACGGTGCCGTACTTAAATTACGCAACGCATGATAGGCGATCTCCAAAAACCCTTCCTATAACGGAATGTAGCAAAATATTTCTACCCCCCCCCCATCTTACTGAACGTAATTTATAGTTTCCAGAAATAATAAGACTTAACTAATTTTTCATTTTCTCTGACCATTAACATTCAAATACCAGCATTTTAATTTTGTTATTTTTTAACATAGGATCTTTTGTGGGTGATTCAAAACCAATCTATTTAGATTATTTCATTTTCACAAATAGGAAAAAGAAACAATCCAAAAAATGTGCATATATTTCTAAAATTGCCAATATTTAATGCATTCTTATTACAAAAATTTTAAATAAAAAGATTTCTTTCAAGAAATTAAAGTAAAATTATTTAGACTCAATTAAAAAAATCAGAAAATAGTCATAAACAAACCCTTGTCCTGGCAAACGAAAATCTATAAAAATAAAAAGGGTCTTTTCTCCCTCTCTCTCTCTCTTAAACGTGAGATGGAACGATTTCTCAAGTCTGGCATGCCTTGAGTGTTTTCGTGTTAAAAAAGAAGGTTAGTTTGCCTCGGTATTTTGAATACTTCACCACGTTATTTTTGCTAGTGATATTTTCATTTAAAATAATTGTTTCCTTTTTTTAATATAAATTAAAACAATATTTCTATGATTTTTCGAGACTGTGTTTGTGACTTTCAACAGTTTTTCACCGGAAGTTAATTGAGTACCATTTTTTCTTTTTCTAGTTTTAAAATAAATCCTTGAATCGATCGAATTTTTAATACTTTTTCAATCTTATTTTAAATAATAATATCTACATCTTGGTCAATTTTTCACTAATGACTGCAAATTTGGATCATAAGAATATATTACTCATACCTTGTAGTTTCCTATAAATAATCCCTGATGAGGGGGTCGAAATTGGCCCCGAAACATGTTGGTTCCATGGTAGTATAAGAAAGACGGATAAAGGAAAAAGTGAGAGGTTGGTTTTGGTTGACTTTTTCTCTGTTTCTCCCTCTTTTTTCGTTTGGTTATTTTTGTCTCTAATGAGCCGAAAAGTGAGGTAGTTTAGAAGTCTGTTCTTAAATCTGAATCTTTTTCATGCTCACTTTGCATAAAATTATTCATGATAAAATAGATTTCTGTTCGATCTTAATTAAACAAAAAAAAATAGGATCTTTTATAAACGCAATAAAACGATATTACAGATACAAAATTTAAAATTTATTTATTCTAATCTTATAAACTTTAAAACAAATAATTGAATTTTCAAACTAAAAAGATGAACTCTCATTTAAAAAGTGTAATAGTTGATATTTTAACCAAAAAAGATGAAATTATGTTTAAAAAAAATGAATTTTAAAACCAAAAAGACGAATTTTCAACAAATAAAGATTTTTCAGTCGTCAAAGAAAACAAAGTTTACCTAAATTGTTGAACCTTCAAGCCAAAAGACGAATTTTCTGTGCAAAAATTGAATTTTCATCAAGAATACATGAATTTTCAACGAGAAAATATGAATTTTGAGCAAAAAATTAATTTTAAACAAAATAGTTAAATTGTCAACTGAAGAGATAAACCTTCATTAAAGAAAAAAAATCAATAAAGTAGTTTAACTTTTACCCACGTAGTTAAATTTCCAAATAAAAAATATCAGTTTTCTAGAGATGAATTTTCAACTAAAAATATGAATCTTTAACAACAAAAAAAATGATTTCATAACAAAGTGGCTGAAACAAAATTTTCAAACAAACTAGTTGAATCCTCAAGCAAAGAAGATTAATTTTCAACCGAAAAGTTGCATTTTTATCTAAGAAAGATGCAATTTCTACGTAAATACATGTATTTTTAACTTGAAAAGACAAATTTGCAAAAAAATAGTTGAATTTTCATCCAAAAAAGAGTTTAGTTTACTTTTCAACACCAAAATATAAAATTTTAACAACAAGTCAATTTACTACGTCTACTATGAAATAGTTGAATTTTTGACCGAAAAGGATGACTTTTTACCAAAATTGTTAAATTTTCAAAGAAATAATGAAATTTATAACTGAAAAGATAATCTTCAGGAGAAAGCAACTGCGAAAGAAAGAAATATAAATACAAAGTAAATAAATTACTACTAAGAATATTATATCAGGGTTACCACAAAAATTTATTGTAAAAATTTCCTTATTTTTCCCTGAATAATTTTTTATTTTCTCTGAACATTAATAATCAAATACCAGAATCTTAAACTTGTAGCATTCTTAACGTAGAATCTGTTATAAATGGAATAAAAAAATTTGATATTTATATTGAAAAATTTCAAATTTATTCTGCTGGACAGTCATTTAAAGTTATAGAACTTCCCTGACTTTTGGAAGATTTTTTGTCTAAATCCCTGACTTTTCCCTGACAAATAAAAATTCCCTGACTTTTTTAAAATTGTTCGCTAGGATCTTATTTTCACTCACCAGGTTTCTTTGGCGCTTAAATTTAAATTCATATTAAACTTCCGCAGTACAAATACTGCGAGTTATTTGTTTATTTGTGAATTTCCAAAAATTACGTACATGAATGAAGGACCACCCCCCCCCCCAGCGTAACAAATCATAACACAATCTCTCGACCCCTCCCACCCCCTTGAGCTGCTACGTAATTTAAGTACGGTTCCTATGGTCGGATCGAAAAAAGGGTTTGAAATTAAAAAGTCTGTATGGATGGGCAACTTTGTTTAAATATTTTATGTTAATTTCGATTCGTGAGTAGAGTTTTTTTGTCGCTATAACCGGGGTTTACGGTCACAAAAAAGGCTTATTCCGTATAAAACTGATGGGATAACCTTCCGTAACTTTGTACGAGATAACGTAATTCCGTAAGTTCACACGAACAGGTACACAGAAACAGAACGAGATTTTTTATCCTAATTTCAAATAGTTTCCTTGTAGCTTTTTAATTCGCGCGAAGATAAAATTTATCCGCTGACAGATAAATTTGATCCTTCCGCGGATTAAAAAGCAGCAACGAAACTATCTGCTTTTATCAGTAGAAATGACACTAGGACACTTTTCGCTTGACACTTATCACTGTTAAAAAAGACTTGGAAATTCAGTCATTTTTGACAACACTGATTAGAAGTTTTTCTATTCATGTACATTAAATAATAAATCTAAAGTATTTAATGTAAATTTTTTTCTTAAAATTTGTAACTGTATTATTTACGCAGTCGTACATAATACAAATACAAAAATGCATGCACATCTGCATGAAAATTAATTACTCAGTATAAGAATTTTTTTATTTATTCTGAAAGTCGAATAAAAGATCGAAAAAAAAGTTTCAAAAAGTCACACTGCACCGTTTTTCTACATCACCTCGGGCACGTCATGTAGAAAAAATGTCACTAAACAAGTACGTTAGAAATGTATTGCTTTTTTAAACTAACTTTTTTGGACTTTTATAATCAAATAAAAAAATATTTGCACTCCGTGTGAAGAACCAATGTAATACGCTCTTAAGTGTTTTCTAAAAGTGTACACTGTACGCCACAGTCCTAAGCACAACCGTTTCCGGACGACGCGACGGAGGGAATTGAACCAAATTGAACCAACTCATGGGACAGGACAGGACATCAGCCCCTTTCTGCATCCTTACTGGTTGCTCGGTCCTGCTACGACTGATGTGGGGGAAATCCAAAATGGTCCCAGACCAAGGGCCAAACGTGGGCCAAACATTAGGGACCGTACTTTTACTTTTTAATTACGTGCAATTACGTGAAAGCTCAAGGGGGTGGGAGGGGTCGAGAGATTTTTTTACGATTTGTTACGTAAGGCTTAGGGTAGCCGGTAGAGGGTCCTTCATTAATGTACATAATTTTTGAAAATTCGCCAATCAAACAAATAACTCGCAGTGATTGTACAGAAATTTAATATGAATTCAAGTTTAAGCGCCAAAGAAACCTGGTGAGTGAAAAAAAAACCTAGCTATTTAATAAACTAACAATAAAAAAAGTCAGAGAATTTTTTATTGGTTAGAGACAAGTCAGGGATTTAGAAAAAAAATTTTGCAAAAGTCAGGGAATTTCCATAACTTTAAAAGTTTAAATAACTTTCAAGCAGAATAACTTTGAAAATTTTCAATTATTAATTTGAAATTGCTTTATTCCGTTTGTAAAAGATTATGGGTTACAAATGTTACAAGTTCAAGATTCTGGTATTTAATTAATAATGGTCAGAGGAAATTAAAAATTAATCAGGAAAAATTTAGGGAATTTTTAAAATGAAGTTTTGTGGTAAAATTGATATAATATTATTATTAGTAATTTATTTGCCTTGTATTTATATTTCTTTTTTTGCAGTTGCTTTATCCTGAAGATTATCTTTTAAGTTATAAATTTTATTATTTGTTTGAAAATTTCGAGGAAAATTTTAACAATTTTGTTAAAAAGTCATGCTTTTTGGTCGAAAAGTCAACTGTTTTTTTGTATATTCAACTATTTCATAGAAAATTTATTTTTTGCTCAAAATTCATATTTTGGTGTTGAAAAGTCAACTAAAATTCCTTGTGTGATAATTCAAGTATTTATTTGAAAATTTGTCTTTTTAATTTTAAAATTCATTTATTTGAGTAAAAATTGCATCTTCCTTAGATAAAAATGCAACCGTAACTAATTCGTAGAAAATTTACTTTTGTTTAAAATTTATATGTTGGTGTTGGAAAGTCAACTGAAATCTTTTTTCGGTGAAAATTTAACCGCTTTTTGAAAATTTGACTTTTTCATTTAAAAATGTATCTCTTTTAGTATAAATTTGATCTTTCTTGAATAAAAATGCAGCTATTTGGCTGAAGATTCAACAATCTTGTTAAATAGTCATCCTTTTTAATTAAAAAAACTATTTTGTTGAAAATTCGTCTTTTTGGGTTGAAAATTCAAGTATCTTCGTTGAAAATTTACTTCTTGTTTAAGGCTCAAATTTTGATGTTGAAAAGTCAAACTAAAATCTTTGTTGGATGAAAATTTTAATATTTTTTTTATTTCTCTTTTTGATTTAAAAATTCATCTGTACATTCATTATAATATTTTTTTTATTTGTCTTTTTGATTTAAGAATCCATCTGTACAAGTAGGAATTTCATCTTTTTTAGATAAAAATGCAACTGTATGGTCGAAAATTAATGTTCTTTGCTTGCGGATTGAACTATTTAGTTTCAAAATTTTGTTTGCACCACTTTGTGAGAAATCACTTTTTTTAAGATTCATCTTTTTAGTCGAAAATTTATCTCCTTGGATGAAATTTTAACTATATCGTTGAAAACTGATCTTTTTTAATTGAAAATTCAACTGCGTAGGCAAAAGTTGAACTACTTTGTTAAATTTTGTTTAAATGAAGGTTTATCTCTTTGTTTGAAAATTCAACTATTTCGTTGAAGAATAATTTTTTGCTGAAAATTCATATTTTCTGATTGAAAATTTAATTTTTGTACAGAAAATTCGTCTTTTGGCTTGAAGATTCAACAATTTAGGTGAACTTTTTTTCTCAAATGACTTCTGGAAACCATAAATTACGTTCAGTAAGAGGGGAGAGATATTTTGCTACGGTCTGTTATAGGGGGGAGGGTTTTTTTTGGGAAGGTCTATAATCCATTACACGTATTTTCGTACAAAAGAAAAATTATTGATTTTATTATTTAACTCAATAGCTTTCGAAAAATAACAAATAATATTTAAAAGAAACCTTATGGCAAAAGGAATTTCTTACAAAGATATTTTAAACAATGGCACTATCTATGTCTATGGTTACGGAATTGTCCGTAACGTTAGCCCTGCACGAGCTGGAAAAGGGGCTAGATTTACGGAAAATTCCGTTACCATAGAATAGACAGTGCATAAAAAAATAAAGTTTCATCCCACACATTTAGTAAACATTTTTACCCTCAGTGTGCGGCGTAATAATAATTTCTGCGAACTATTTTAATTTAATTAAAAGGACATTCGAAACCTTTTTACTGTTTAAAAGAAATTATAAGCGTTTATACAGATTACAAAAATATGGCTACGAATTTCATAAAATATTGATAAATTTGAAGGGATTTTAAAGAAATTCCTAGAGATATCATGGGTATTTCGAGAGGATTTCAAGGGGTTCTCGAAAGATTTTAAGGATTGAATAATATTTTCTATACACAATAGAAACTCTGCGTGTATCATGAATTCGAAAAATAATTATTGCACCTTGTAGAGAGCGCTAAATGAGTTTATTTTTAAAGAAGTAAATCAACATTAGGTTTCAATTTTGTTTAATTTAATTTTTAAAAGTGGGAAAAAAACTTGCGGTAATGGGGGCTTTTATTATTAATATGTGATGTCTGTAATAGGGGCTGTCCTTGTCAGCGATTGTTTATTCAGTATTTTTGAAAAAATTGCGTGTCACATTGAATTTTTTTTATATAGATACTTAGTTTCAATATTTATTTATATTTAAAATGTCAAAAATTTGAAGTACATGATGGAAGAAGGTTATTCCTAAGCGGATTAGCAAAATCTTCAAACACTTGAAATCTTGAATAATTTTCCATATCTTTCGGCAATTTGAGTGGAAATGTCTATTCATAACATCAGAAAATCAAAAACTAAAACCATATTAACGTGAAATATTGTGTTTGAAAGTCACAAAATTCAGAAATATAATGAACTATCTGTGCATGCTTCACTTCCTTGTGCATTTTCAACCTCTTTTAAACTTATATTTTATTATAAAATAGCGCTTTAATCATATGGTAAGAATTAGTATAAAAAAGATGGATAAATAATGAAGAAAATCATAGATATTTGTACAAAAAATTACTTTGTTTTAATTCTCCATTGATTAGTGAAAATTATTTTACCTTTAAAAATTATTTTTTATAACCAGAACAAAGAATCAGTTCGACCAATCAGCTGGTTGATGTTCTCATATCAATCCCATTTCCCCAATTCCTATTAATTTCGCTGAAATCCATACTTTTAGAGAAAACGATTTATAGAAATAAAAATTAAAACTGGTAAAAGGTTTACTCCCTGCGCATAACTCCACAAAATAGATTCCACTATTTTTTCACAAACATCACAACACTAATTGAGCAATATATTTCAAAATTATTTTTTTTATTCAAAAAAGGTAAAAAACTATTCTTAAAAATCAAAATTACAGACTCGAATTAAGAAAGTTTTATTTTAATTCATATTGAAACATTAAAAATTGAAAGTTATAACATTAGAGAAGTAGTCCTCTTTTTATAATTCTTAATATTTGACAGAAAGACAAGAAAATGAGGCTCAGACTGAATACTTTTTTATCCTTTTTTAAGAAACAGGAAGAAAAATCCTACTATTGAACGATGCGAATGTTCAGTATTCAAACTTGACCGTTACGATGCAAACTGACATTGAATTTCATCATGAGGCCTCTCAGATATTGCCAGATTTTGGAAATTGCCTTATCCCACTTGTTAGAGAGAGAAATATTTACGAGACACTTTTTATTTGTATAGCTTTACGGCTGTTGGGCCACTAGTCAGGAAGTCGATTTCCACTGGAAATCGACTCTAGGTCTAGGACTCCATCGTAAAACGCCATATGTTTCAAGAAATTTCACGGACCTAACACGGAAACACAAACCATAAGAATTCTTTCAAAAAATCACTTTCGTTATTCATAAATAAATACAAAAGCCCACTTTACACTAATCTGAAAATAAAAGAAAAAAACTAGAAAATTAGACAAATTCTGTGTAAAATTTATAATGGATAAATTATTACTAATAAGGTACTCAATGGTACATGGCAAAATTATGCACATATTTTATATACGGAATCTTCGTCAGAATACGTTTTTATGGTTTTTATTTTCAGGTAGTATGTGAACTTTAATCGTGGGTTTCCTGTAAATAATTCCTGAAGAGGTGGTCTAAATTGGCTTCAACGCATGTTCGAAATATTGTTGTAGTATAAAAAAGACTTCTTTTTTTTCTTTTTTATGTAATTGTCTCTAATGAGCCAGAAAGGAGGTGGTTCCGAAATCTTATTCTGATTTGAGAACTTTTCTTCAAGCTTCATGGGTTTGTTTATAAATATTTTTGAGAGTTCTTTTAATTGATACCATAAAATTGTGTACATCAATTTGGCGAAAGAAATATATTTTTATTTAGATATTGTACAAAAGATGTTTTTGAATATTAGCAATTTTATAAATATGTGACTTTATATTAGTTCTTTTCCTTTTAAAAAAAATTGTATTGACAAACATTCGCTAAAAACATTTACACTGTATTAAGAATACATATTGTCATAAAACGTTACAGTTACAAAATTTTTCCTCATAATTTTTGTGTAGCGACTTACGTTTGATAAAAACCAAAATTTAGAGAGAAAAAAACACGGTAGCGAAAAACATTTGATAAAAAAATGTATACTGTAGTAGGAATACAAAGCTGTCAACAAAATCATAGTTCAAAAATTCTTTAAAAACCTTTTCCTTCAATGCTTTAATCTCCTGTTATCATTGGAAATTATTTTTGTGAAAGTAACATTTTTTAATTCAAGCTGTAGTCAAAATTCTACTAAGTTATAAAAAGATTGTAGTTGAATATTTCTTTAAGTATTTTTCAAACTTCAGATATTCTTCAAACATTGTTTTATATGACAGATTTGAATGAAAGCATCAATATTGGCGTTGGCAAATCGCAACCAGATATTAATTTACAATGTAGTAAAAATTCAAAAATAATCAAAGTTGTAGTTAAGAATTATTTTAAAAATTTATTTAGCGACGTATATTTGAGAACAGTTTTCTTTGAATTTTTTGTACAGAAAATTTAATTTTTAAATTATTGCCAAATTTTTTAAATACATATACGTATCCAAATTTGATGCATGTAGAAAAATTATTACTGTTACTTATGTTTTACCTTTTATTTATTTCAAGTAGTTTATTGATCTTACTACTAACCTTATGATAATTTGTAAGAAATATTTCGCGTAGTAACACGATTATTTTTCCGAGAAGAGAAAAGCAGGATTTGAACATATTCACACTACTGTCGGTTTTGTCAAGGGCTCGCTTCGAAAAACGAGCCCTGTGCCTATGGCCTTATGCATATGATGACAGTGGGGTAAGGGGCTTTTGAAAACAAGAAGGGACAGCAGCAATAAAATTTGAGAGGCCAGTGTCGTGAACAGATTTTTCTTTAAATTAGTATTTTGCAGTTGGAATCCTACTGCAAACTTCGGCGGGTATTTCTCCTGCCCGCCGAAGTTGCAGTAGCTCAGTACCCTGAATTGCCGGATTTCTCCTGCAAACTCCGGCAGGTTTTCCTACTGCTTCCTCCGGCCATAACAATGGAAACACATGTGCGCTCAAGGGTTCAAGCCTTTAAACTTGCTTTACCTAAGGTCCTAAGATGTATCTGTAATATATATATACAGGGTGTCCAAAAAGTCCCGGGACGGCTAAATATTTCCTCAGGTAAGATATTTTTCAGGGCGGTCAAGGTCATTCTTGAAGGAACTTTCAACAAGGAATTCAATGGTGACCTTTATTTTGATCTTGACCATGACCTTCACGGTCATTTCAAGGACAAATTGATTTTTTTAAATGGGAACCTCTATTTTTGACCCCGGGAACTGAGAGAGCGGAAAATTTTACGTCCAGATATGACCTTGACAAATCGAAAATTTGACCTGGAGAGGTCAGGGCAAGGTCAAACAACGTGCAGCAGGATGACTCGACTGGCATGCATTTTTGAAGAAAATGTGCTGGTGAAGGTTCTGGTCATAGACAAGGTCAAAGTCACCAATCGATCGGGAGTATAAAATGCTACAACTCTTGCGTTGAACATTTTCTTCATAAATGCATGCTGGTCGAGTCATCCTGCTGTACGTTGTTTGACCTTGCCCTAACCTTTCCAGGTCAAATTTTCGATTTGTCAAGGTCATGTCTGGACGTAAAATTTTCCGCTCTCTCAGTTCCCGGGGTCAAAAATAGAGGTTCCCATTTAAAAAAATCACGGAAAAATAGATGGGGAGTTAGATAGGCGCATAAATAAGGGTAAA
>CAKNYM010052030.1:74869-92958 GCA_932195095.1 Andricus curvator
AGTTTGTAAACAGAGTGACAGTAGAATGAATGACGCCTGAAACAAAGCCCTTGGATACTAATGGGCCCAAGTGGAGAACCATACATAACAATTCTGTGAGGCTCTTCACTTGGGGTGATCGCTAGAGAGATTGATCAGCAGCCTGGGTCGGAGCAGTGTTGCGGAATAAACGTGTCATTTAAATGAATAACACGAGAATTCCAGATCAATCTAAAATATCTATACCTAACACTTATATACCTATCTACCTCATACCTATATACCTACCTACCTTATACCTATATACCCATATACACACTACTATTTTCCAACCGAGCAAGTCACGCCTACCCCGAAAGGGAAATGGCTTAATGGTATAATAATATAACAATAGTTGTATTCCCAATATAAAAAAAAAGTTTTCCTTGCATCAACAAGATAAACAACATATTTTTTCAATTTATAAATCGGTATTGCTAGATCGTAAGAGGTTATTGAAGGTTCGTCAATAGGTCATTCGAAGTGTGTTGAAGACGCAAACAAACATGTCAGATACAGTACTATAGTACTCATAATATGAACAAAGTTTTTCTCATATAAGCAGAATACACACATTTTTTTAAACTTCATAAATCGGTAATGGCCGGTCATAAAAGGTTCACCAATAGATCAATTGATGCGTCTCAAGGACGCGAACAAATACTCTAGATGTAATATTGTCGTATTTTAAATATCAAAGAAGTTTTTCTTATATAAACAGAATAAACCATTTGTTGAAACTTCATAAATCGGTACTGGTGGGTCATAAAAGGTTCATCAAAAGGTCAATCGATGCGTCTCAAGGACGCAAACAAATACGCTAGATATCGTATTGTTGTATTTTGAATATCGAAAAAGTTTTTCTCCTGGGGTCGAATCATATCAAAATATGTCAAAAAAGTATATTTGAAAATTTAGGTCATTACAAACTTTCCTCTATGAGGAAGCAAATCATTATAATTTGAACAAAATTTATGATCTTTTAACAATTTTGCATTATGTTAGTGTTTTTTGTCACAAATTCGTATTTTTAATGTTTTTAAAATTAAATTTTAAAGAAAATTCACAACTTTTTAACAATTAAGGGTTTTGTTGGCGTTTTACACCAAAAGACGGCATTTGTAGTAAAAAATCATTAGATTTCAAAAAACATAAAAATTTTTGGTACAATTTAGGTTAAGCTAACGGTTTTCAATATAGATTTCACAGAAGATTCTTAACTTTTTAGCAATTGCAAGTTACGTTGTCGTTTTACATCGAAAATCGGTATTTGAAAACGAAAATCATTATAATTAGAACAAGATTTAGAATATTTGAACAATTTTCGTTAACGTTAGTGATTTTCGTTGGAAATTGTTATTTTTAATTTTTTTTAAGTTAAATTTCAAAGAAGATTCACAACTATTCAACAATTGTTTTCTTCGTTGGTAATTAATGATAATTAAATTTAAAAAAATTAAATTTCAAAGAATAGTTACAATTTTTAACAAAGTTAGGTTATTTTGGCGTGTTTAACCTGTTATCGGTATCTTTAAAGAAAAATCATTAAAATTAAATCCAATGATTTTGGTTTAAAATCATAAGATTTACAAGCTTAAACAATTTCGGATTATGTTAGTGTTTTTCGCTAGTAATATACATTTTCATTCAAAAATCACTTGATTTCAAAGAAGATTCAACACTTATATACCTATCCACCTCATACATATATTCCTACCTACCTTATACCTATATACCCATATGCAAACTACTATTCTCCAACCGAGCAAGTCACGCCTACCCCGAAAGGGAAATGGCTTAATGGTATAATAATAATAATAATAATTCATAACTTTTTAACAATTTTAAGTCACATTGGCGTTTTCAATCGAAATTTGGCATTTTTAAATATAAATCATTATAATTTGAACAAGATGTAGAATCTTTTAACAATTTTGGATTATTAGTGTTTTTTATCAGAAAAAATTAAATTTGCAACAATTAAGAATAGAAATAAATTTAAAATCGAAGAAAACGGTAAATTAATTTTTTTAACTGCTGTATATTCAACTTTAAATTTTCTTCTATTTTCATCAATTTAAAATTTAACCTTTAAAAATTAAACTGCGGAAATAGGATGAAAATTTCATTTTAAACAGAAGAAAACTTAAAAATAAAAAGGAATTTTTTATTAAAAACAATTGTTGAATGTGTAATATTTATATACTTTTACACGAGAATTTAATAAATAAACATTTAAATCCTTAAAAAATGGAAAAAGTAGATTTTTTCGAAAATAATGTAATAATAAAACAATTTTTATTACATTATGTTAGTGTTTTTCGTCTAAAATTGGTATTTTTAAACAAAAATGCAACAGTTTGATTGTCTGTTTATTTCACAAAAATATTATATACTAGCAATGTTATACGCGCGCCACAGCGCGCGGGAAACATGGCATTGTCAATTAATAATATAAAAACATAAAATAATATTACCATGATTTGCAAGGTTAAATGATACAGTTCAATCATTTAAAATTAATTTAGTGGCAATGCATTTGAAATGTCCACTTTAGAACATTATTAAATTTTAAATAATTCGATTCTGAATACCTACTTCTTGCATGATTTTATTTTTACAGCAAATTTTTTCCCCAGATTCGTTTGGAAAGGATCTTGGCAAATTGGAAAGCTAATTTAAAAATATTCAGTTATTGATGCTTTTTGGAAATTATTCAATTATTCTACCATTTTTAATTCAAATTAAAAAATTGTAAGCGGTCTTAATTTGGAAATGGTCGACTTTTACTTTGTAAAATAGAATAATTTGCAATTTTAAATGTGTGGTATAGATGAAAATGCAACAGAAAACTTGCCTGTTAAAAATCCACTGTTGAATTTTCAACAGTTGCATTTTTTAGAAAAATTTGTCTCTGGAAAATTTAACTGTTGAATTTTCAAATAAGAAGAATAATTTTCTACAAAAAAGACGAATTTTCAACAAAATGAATGCATTTTCTAGAAAATAGTTGAATTGTCAACTAAAAAAGAATACATTTTTAATCAAAAATGGAATAGTTAAATTTTCAGTTATACAAAAATAATTTTCAATGAAAACGAAACTAATTTTCAACCAAAGAAATGAAATTTCAAACAAAAAGAATAATTTTCAACTAAATATGTGAATTTTCAACCGAAAAGGTTATATTGATATCAAAAAAGACCATTTTCTAACAAAATAAATGAATTTTCCACTAAAAAAGACACATTTTCAACAAAAAATAGAACAGTTTAATTTTAAGTTACAAAAATAAGTTGTTAACCAAATAAAATAAATTTTTAACGAAATAGTTAAATTTTCAACCAAACAGATGAATTTTTAATCAAAAATATCAAATGTCTATGAAAAACGAAATTGCGACAAGAAACGGAATAAGATAAACGTTAAACGTCCCAGTAATCGTGACCTTAGTCCCAGTAATCGTGATGCCAATTTTCATGCTTTTTATTTAATTTGAATAAATGTAATTTCTATTTGCTAGTATGAAATGCTAAAAATAAGTGAGTTTTATCATTAAATGTTACTTTTAACATATTTAAAAATATATATATTCTAATTATAACCAAGTTTCTCGATTACTGGGACCGTCATGTTTACTGGGATATTCATCTTAGTTAAATTTATAGTTAAAAAAATTAATTTTCAATAATAAAAAAATAATTTTTTACCAAAAATGTTAATTTATCATTTTTTATTAAAACGAAATATAAATTTTTAACAAAATAGATGAATTTTTAATTGAAAAAGATCAATTCCCAACAAAAAATAGAATAGTTTAATTTTTAGTTGGAGAAATAGGTTTTCAAGCAAATAAAATAAATTTTTAGCGAAATAGTTCAATTTTCAACCAAACAAATGAATTTTTTACGAAAAAAAAATGGAATGTCTAATAAAAAAAAATTTCGACAAAAAATTTAGTTAATTATTTAGTTAAGAAATCAACTTTCAATAAAAAAAACTCTAATTTTCAATGAAAGAAAAACTAATTTAAAAAAAACGCAATTTACTACCAAAACAGAATAATTTTAAAAAAAACATGAATTTTCAACGATATATTTTAATTTTCAATGCAATTTTTAACCTAATAGTTGAATATTTAACCAAGAAGGTGAATTAGTCAGCAAGAATATTAATATTCTACCACAAAAGACGAAGTTTTAACAAAATACAGAAATTTTCAAATGAATAGTTGAATTTTCAACTAAAGGTTAATGTTCACAAAAACATGATATAGTTAAATTTTCACATGAAAAATTGATTTTCAATGAAAAACTAATTTTGCACCAAAAAGATTAATTTTCTCATAAAAAAAAATTAATTTTATTATAATATATTAATATTCAACCAAATAGTTGATTTTCAACTGAAGAAGATAAATGTTCAACCAAGCATGGATTAATTAAATTTTCAGTTAAAAAAGTAATTTAAACAAATGTTGAAAGAATAGTTGAATTGTGCACAAAGAAGAAAAGATTTTGCAACTAAAATATTGAATCATGGACCAAAAAAATGAATTTTTAACAAATTAGGTCCACTCAATAGATTTTTTTCTTAAGAAGAGAGTATAATAATAATTAATTCTGGAGTTAAGATATTCATCATTTATCAAAAATGTTGTCCTTGTATTTCTTTTCTATTATTTTAGATAATAGATACTATGAAATAAGAAAAATTTGGTTTTAATATTAATTTTTTATTCAAATTTGAAAATTGCGTGAGACAGAAAAAGCAATAATCGCATGCGCTTCTGTTTTTTAGTGCTATTTAAAAACGGATAAAAATGCCAGGATCTAGTTTATTGCCGGAAAACCTCAAGCTAGGTAGTAAATTAAATTAAATAAGTATCTTGAGAAATCATTGGTCCTGTAAGTGTAATATGACAAATTTCGCTCCAAAAGTTGACATTTTAGAGGAAAAACCTTTTTTTGT
Source organism: Andricus curvator (assembly GCA_932195095.1). NCBI lineage: Eukaryota > Metazoa > Arthropoda > Insecta > Hymenoptera > Cynipidae > Andricus > Andricus curvator. The sequence goes on from CAKNYM010052030.1 coordinate 79,859, forward strand.
TCAAAATGTAATTATTATGTTGTACATTTTTCTCGTTGTAAACTAATTTTTTTAACTGAAAATTTAAATATTCCATGCTTGGTTTAGCTTTTATCTTCTACAGTTAAAAATTCAACTATTTGGTTAAAAGCTTCTCTATTTTGTTGAAACTTCGTCTTTTGTGGTAGAATAGTAATCTTCTCGGTGACTAATTTACCTTTTTGGTTAAAAATTAATTTTTGTGTGTGGAAAATTTAACTATTAGGTTGCAAATTCATATATTTTGTTAAAAATAAATCTTTTTTGGTAAAAAATTAATCTTTTTGCTTGAAAATTCATATATTTCGTTAAAAATTAATCTTCTTTGGTAGAAAATTCATTTCTTTGATTGAAAATTAGTATTTTTTCTTGAAAATTAATTTTTTCAAATAAAAATTCAACTATTCAATTTTCTGTCGAAAATTTATCTTTTTTGATAGACATTTAATCTTCTTGGTAGAAAATTCATCTGTTTATTTGAAACTTGAACTATTTTGTTGGAAATTCATCTTTTTTGGTAGAAAATTCATGTTTTGGGTTGAAAATTCAACTATTTTGTTGAGAATTTTTTTTTTTTTTAATGAATCTTTCAAACTGAATATTTAACTATTCCATGCTTGGTTTAAGATTTATATTCTTCGGTTGAAAATTCAGCTATTTGGTTGGAAATTTTTATGTCTATTTTTAAAACTTTGTCTCTTGTTGTAGAATATTAATCTTCTTGGTGACTAGTTCACCTTTTTGATTGAAAATTAATTTTCTTGATTGACAATTTTTTCATTAAAAATACATTTTTTCAACAGTAAATGTAATTATTCCATTTTTTCTCGAAAATTTACCCTTTTGGATAGACATTTAATCTCCTTGGATGAAAATTCATCTGTTTGTTTGAAAATTTAACGATTTTTTAAAAAATTTACCTATTTTGTTGAAAAATGGGTTTTTTTAGTTCATTCATTCATTCATTCATCTTTTGGGTTGAAAATTTAACTATTTTGTTGGATTCTTTTTTAAATAAATTTTTTCACTGAAAATATAACTATTACATTTTTGGTTTTACATTTATCTTCTCCAAATGAAAATTAATTTTTGTGGTTGGAAATTTATTTATTTTTTAGATTGATGATTTTATATTGAAAATTTTGTTGAAAATTCATCTATTTTCATGAAAATTTGTCTTTCATCGGTATAAAATTTATTTTTCATGTTGAAAATACAATTATTGGATTAAAGATGCATTTTTTTGGTTGAAGATTCATCATTTTATTGAAAAATTAATTTCTTTTCTTAAAAATTTAACTATTTTGTTGAAATTTTTTAAAAAATGAATTATTTTTTGTTCAAAATTTATCTTTTTGAATAGGTTTTGGTTTGCAGAAATAATTATTCCAATTTAAATAATTAAATGAAATTATTGAATTTATCACCTGTTGCAAAAATATAACTACTGACTGATATTTTACAATAAAGTTACTTTTGCTCGTGTCAAATACAAATCCTAATTCTACTGAATATTTTTGGCTTTGATAAAATAATAAAATTTAAAATGTGTAAATATTAAATTTTTGTCAGCTTTATTACGCACATAAATGTGACATTCTTTGTCACTGCCTTTCAAATGAAACTGAAATTCTTAATTTTTTGTGTGAATTTGGCAACATTATTTAATTCGAGTTTTTTTAAATTACCCAATCAGCATTTAGGAAAAACGACAACAATGCTTTCGATGTTTTCGTGACACATCTATTTTTTAGAGAAACATTGATTCTGAAGTTAAGATATTCATCAATTATCAAAAATGTTGTCCTTGCATTTCTTTTTTATCATTTTAGATAATAGATACTATGAAATAACAAAAATTGGGTTTAATATTAATTTTATATTTAAACTTAAAAATTGCGTGAGACAGAAAGAGCAATAATCGCGCGCGTTTCTGTTTTGTAGTGCTATTTGAAAAGGGAGAAAAATCCTGGGAAACAGTTTACCGGTTATTTGCCGAAAACCCCAGGCTAGGTAGTAAATTAAATAAGTATCTTGAGAAGTCCTGAGACCTATGATGCACACGTGTTTCATTTATGAAGAAGAGAGTAAAAGCTTTTCCCGAGGATTTTTCATTCTGGGGAAAACCAAGACCCTGAGAAGCTGACCCACCTTCACTTTAAAATTTCATTTATGGAAAAAACGTTGAATGTCGGTTTATTGTGGGGTGTTGGGAAATGGGGACTGGGTAAAACGGAAGGCAGTAAATACTAGGATTAACCTCAAGATTTAGCTGAATGCAATTAAGGGCGAAACCGAATTGAAACACAGGTAAATTCGGGCAACTATTGTGCGATAAACTATAAAGCAACCCTCTGCGTTTCCAAGAAACATTCTTTTGGCGAAAATCCAGATTACTCTTATCGTCCACTTTATCTTTAATTTCCAATTCAAATAACCTTTTCTTATTACTTTATTTTTCTAAAAATTAATAAGTTACCTTATTTGTAACTTTTAGGGTAACTTCGTTACTGTTTTAAAGAGTCACTTGTAACGTAACTTAGTTACGATTTTTTCAGTAACTTGGAACTTTAATTTTAGTTACTTTAAAGTTACTTTGTGTTTCTATGTATAGGTCAGTTATGGGTAGAAAATTAATCTCTTTTGGTGAGGATTCAGCTATTTTGTTGAAAATTTCGCCCTTATTGGTTGAATTCAACTGTGATTGATTTCAAATTCAAATATTTTGGTTTGAAATAATATCAACTATTATATTTTTCGTGGAAAATTCCACTAGTGGATTGAAAATTCACATATTATGTTAAAATTCAACTATTTTGACAGGAAGTTTAACTATTTGGTTGAAAATTAACTTTTTTGTTGGGAATTCAACTCTTTTGTTGAAACTTCGTCTTTTTAGTTTGAAAATGGTAGAAAATTCAACTATTTATTCGAAAATAAACTTTTTTGTTTGGCATTTATTTATTTTTTTTTGCAGTTGCTTCACTCTGGCCCCTGAAGATTATATTTTTAATTAAAAATGTTATTATCTGGTTGAAAATTCAACAATGTTGTTAAAATGTCAGCCTTTTCGGTTGAAAATTCAACTGTTCCATTGAAAATTCGTCTTCATGTGTTCAAAATCCAATTATTTTGGTAAAAAGTTAACGTTTTGTTCAAAAATTATGTTTTCATGTTGATAATTCAACTGACATCCTTTTGGTTAAAAATTCAACTATTTTTTATCAACATTTTTTAATTGAAAATTGAGCTACTTTGTTTAAAATTAATCTGCTTGATTGAAGGTTCATCACTTTGGTTGAAAATTCTTTTTTTTTATGTTTAAAATTATCTTATTTAACTGAAAATGTAAATTTTCCATTTTTTGTTTTAAATTGATCTTTTTAGTTGGAACTTCGTCTTCTTTGGTAAAAAAATAATCTTCTTGTTTTGAAATTTTCTCATTGGTGCAACTCTTTGATCATAAAATAACTTCATTGTTAGAAATTCATATTTCCGTGTTTTACTGTTTTACAGAAAATTCGTTGTTTGGCTTGAAAGTTCAACAATTCGAATGAACTTTTTTGTGTTTCTTGTCTAAAATACCTTTATTTGTTTGAAAATTCGTCTTTTTAATTTGAAAAATCATCTATGGTTAAAAATTTGATTATTTTGATGAAAATTGTTTTCCTTTTTTTTTAAATAATTTTTTAACTAAAAAGTTAACGTACTCATTCTTGGTTGGAATATGCTTTTTAGATGATAATTCTACTATTGTTTGAAAATGAATCTATAGTGTTGAAAAATCGTCTTTTTGGTAGAAAATGTATCGTCTTGGCTGGAAATTCGTCTTATGGGTTTTTAAATTCATCTCGTTTGGTAAAAATTTAATCTTTTTCGGTTGAAATATCAACTATTACAATTTTTTGTGAATGAAAATATAAATGAAAATTTTGTTTGAAAATTCATATTTTCGATTTGAAAATTTATCTCTTTTGTTACAAAAAATATCTGTAGACATTTCTCCTGTTTTTTTTTCAATTCATCTTTTCTGGTTGAAAATTTAACTACTCAGCTAAAAGTTGAACTACTTTGATACAAATTCAGTTCTTTGGTTGAAGATTCATAATTTTAGTTGAAAATTCATCTCTCTTATTGAAAATTGAACTATTTTGTTTAAAATTCTTTTTTTTTTTGTAGAAAATTCAAATACTTTAGTAGAAAAGTAAACTATTTTGTTGATTAAAAATGAACTTTGTTTATACATTCTCATCATTTATGATTGAGAAAGTATTAGAATTGTCAGAAACTTCATACCTCAGTTTTTCAATGGATCTACGTTTTGAGACCTCATCAATCCGAAAATGAAATTTTGACGATGGCGCCTATCTGTCCGTCCGTCCTTCCGTAAACATGATAACTCTAAAAAAAAAACGGATCAAATTAAAAATGAAAATTTTAAGTCAAACAACGCACGATATGAAAAAAGTCAACAGAAGGAAAACATTGCTTTTTGAAAGCTCTACAAGATTAGCATAACAATTTCTTGAATTTTTTTGAAAAATTGAAAATCAAATTTTGATCGCACCAAAAAATATGTGCTTCCAAAAAAGATCTGTAACTTTGTTAATAATCACTTCTTGATAGGACGCGTAGTTTTTGTTTTATTCGTAAAAAACAATAATAAAAATAAAAAAAATTAAATTTATGGATACACACAAGCTACGAAAAAAATAAATGTACAAATGTTGTTTATCCAAGAAAGAGCAAGAAATGTTGTTATTAATTATTTTTTGATAGGACTCATTTTTTTTTTTTTTTTGTTTCATGCATCGAAAATGAATAAGTTGAAAATTCAAATTTTGAGCCAAACGACGAAAAATATATAAAAAGTCTCAGGAAGTAATAATTGCTTTCAAAAGGTTCTTAGAAATGTTTCGAAAATATTTTTTGATAGGTTTTAATAAGACATTTCGGTTTTTTTTATCGAAAATACTATGAAAAAAATATAAAATTCCAATTTTGAGCCAAACTACGTGAGATACGAGAAAAAGTCTTGCAGAGCAATTAGATCTTTCAAAAAGTCCGACAAAATTTGTTTGAATCATTTTTTGATAGTACTTTTAATTTTGGTTTTATTTATTGCAATTACTATGGGAAAATCCAAAATTCAATTTTTGAATCAAACGACGCAAAATACGAGAAAAAGTCTCAAAGAGCAATTATAGCTTTTAAAAAGTCATAAATTTTTTTTAACCTTTTTTCAATAGGACTTGCAAGTTTTGCTTTTATTTATCAAAAGTACTATGAAGAAAATCGAAAATTCAAATTTCGAACCAAACAGCGTGAGATAAGGAAAAATATTTCAACAAGGAACTGCAGCTTTCAAAAACTCCTACAAAATTGATTTAACCCATTTTTTGATAGGACTTGTCATTTGGGTTTTATTTATCGAAAATACTATGAGTCGAAAATTCAAATTTTGAGACAAACGACGAAAACCCTGAGGAAAAGTTTTTGGAGAAATTTCAGCGTTTAAAAATTCGTACAACATTTCTTGAACCAATTTTTCACAGAACTCCTTCTTTCTAATTTATTTATCGAAATTGATATGCAAAAATCGAAAATTCCAATATTACGCCAAAAGACGCGAGATACGCAAAACATCAAAAAGAAGACTTGTAGGATATTTTGTTTCATCCATCAAAAATAATATAACAACAAAAATCCTATTTTATAGCATAACAACGCGAGATAGAGAAGCATGAAGAAAGGATTGTAGCTTCTTATTGTAAGGTAATTCAGAAAATAAATATACATTACAAAATATCTGTCAAAAAGCGAGGGCGTAGCGCGAGTGTCACGATGAGAATGCGTACCTCAAAGCCTACAGAGCTTTGAGGAACTTAATCTTCAATTAAAACTTAATTATGTAGAAAATTCAGAGTGTGAAGACACATATAAATACTGGGATCTAAAAGAGATATTTTAGATAACATTTCATTCAAGCATTCCAAGTGCAAAAAATTAATATTCAAGCGCAAAGCGCGAGATCCAACAGACGCGCGCCCTAGGCGCGCTCAAACCTGCGGGCCGCGTGCTTAGCGAGCGATGAGAATGTGCCCACGCAGCGGTTAGATTGTTTGTTGGAAATTTAAATCATTTGTTGAAAATTCGTTATTTTGGTTTGATAATGGTAGAAAATTCGACTATTTGGTTGAAAATTAACTTTTTTGTTGAAAATCATTATTTTCTGTACGAAAATTCAACCATTGGGTTGAAAATTCATGTATTTTGTTGAAAATTTGTCTTTTTTTTTTGTTTGGTAGCACATTCATCTTTTGGAATAAAAAAAAAATTATTTTGGTTGAACATTCGTTTTTTTTTTTGATTGAAATGTATTTTCAAACTGATAATTCACCTTTTGTATGTTTAGTTTGACATTTATATTGTTCAGTTGAAAATTCAGCTATTTGGTCGGTAATTTCTGTTTTTTGTTGAAACTTTGTCTTTTGTGGTAGAATATTAATCTCCTTAGTGACTAATTCACCTTCTTGGTTGACAATTTATTTCTTTGGTGGGAAATGTAACTATGAGGTTGAAAATTCCTTTCAAAATTCAAAATTAGGTGGAAAATTAATCTTTTTGTTTAGAAGTTCATTTCTTTGCTTGATTTTTTTTAAATATAAAATTAATTTATTTAACTGTAAAATTAACTATTCCATTTCATGTCGAAAATTTATCTTTTTTAATCGACGTTTAATCTTCTTCGTTGAAAGTTCATCTGTTTGATTGAAAATTGAACTATTTTGTTGACATTTTTTTAAACAAATTTCTTTAACTAAAAATTTAACTATTACATATTTGATTTAACATTATTATTCTTCAGTTAAAAATTAATTTCTTTGATTGAAAATTTGTTTCTTTACTTATTGAATATTAATTTTTTCAACTGTAAAATTAACTATTCCATTTTTTGTCGGAAATTTATATTTTTGATAGACGTTTAATCTTCTTGGCTGAAAATTTATCTGTTTGGAAATTTAACTATTTTGTTGAAAATTCATCTATGTTTTTTTTAATTTGTCTTTTTTGGTAGAAAATTCATCTTTTGGGTTGAAAAGACAACAATTGGATTAAAAATTCATTTTTTGGTTGAAGATTAATCATTTTATTCAAAAATCAATTTCTTTGCTGGAAAATTGTTCTACGTTGTTGAAAATTTCCTTTTTTTTGGTTAAAAATTAATTCTTCTTTGTTCAAAATTTATCTTTTTGAGTAAGTTTTGGTTTTCAAAAATAATTATTTCAATTTAAATGATTGATATTTGACAATAAAGTTACTTTTGCTTATGTAAAATACAAATACAAATACTACAAAGAATGTATTTGGCGGCGTTTTTTTACCCTCGTTTCTTTCGAGGGTTTGTTTTAAGACATTTCACCATTTTTGTTCTTGTGAATCATTAACTGTAATGTAAATTATTTTCTTCTTGACGTATGTAATTTTTTTAACAAGAATATATCAATACAATGAGTTTTTGTGTACAGTTCACATTCAAGTCATAGTAAATTTTTTGTTGTATAACATACAAATTCGTATTTTTGCAATTCATTCCTTTGGTTGAAAATGTTACTAAGTTATTGAAAATTAATTTATTTGTTTGAAAATTAGTTTCCGTTTCGGTTGAGAATTAATTTATTCAAATGAAAATTTAACTGCTTCATTGTTGTTTAAAATTTTGTTATTTTTAGTAACAAATTTTTCTACTTTGTTAAAGATTCGTATTTTTATGTAGAAAATTCATTACTTTGGTTAAAAATGTAACATGTTATTGGAAATTTATGTATTTTCTCGAAAATTCGTATTTTTTAGTTCCCAAAAAGTTAGTCTGTTTGGATTGAAAATGAAATTTTTTGTTGATAATTCAACTGTTCTATACAAAATTTGTATTTTTTGAACGAAAATTGAACTATATGATACAAAACGCAAGTATTTGGTCAAAAGTTAAAGTATTTTGTTGGTTAATAATTGCTTCATTTATATGAAAGTTTAACTATTTCATTCCTGGTTTAAACATTAATCATTTTTAGTACAAAATTTATGTACTGTGCTCAAAATTCGTATTTGTGTGTAGAAAATTCATTTTTTTGGTTAATAATGTACTATGTTATTGAAAATTTATTTATTAACTGAAAAATTCTCCTTCTTTTGCTCCTAAAAATTAATCTGTTTGGATTGAAAATGACCTTTTTCTGTTGAAAAGTCAACTGTTTTACAGAGAAAATCGCAGAATTTAAACATTATAATATAGTAATGATAAAAATGTTTCATTCATTGATAGTAGTTGACGAATGTTAATGATACCACAACATTCCCTTGTGAAAATTTTTATTTCATTGTCTAACTTCAGGTGAATCTTGTGCTACAAGGATTTTTTTTAATTCGTTATTTAATGTGATGGTATGTAGTTTTTAAAGTTATGAATACTATATTTGGCGATGCCTATTGATTTCAAAACATTCGCATGTGAAACTTTTTACCATCCATAATTGAAGTATATTTTTACATTCTCATCAGAGAAGGTATACTTTGGTGTACTCTTCAAGTCTCATTAGCTGAAGGTTAAGTTCGTTAGCCAGCCATTTTGAAATTAAAATTCAAAAAGTTAGAGCATTTTCAATATTTTAGGGACCACTTTTTTCAAGATTTAAAAATCCTATATACGGCTATTCATAGTATTTGAAAACTTGAAAAATTTATCCTTACAACTTTTTTCGATAACAAGTAAATTAATAGCATTTTCAAAATCCAAAAAAACAAACGAAAATGAACATTTTAAGCCAAACAACGCACGATATAAAAAAAAGTCGACAGAACAAAAACGTTGATTTTTGAAACCCTATAAGATTATCATAACAACTTTTTGATTTTTTGTGAAAAATCGAAAATTCCAATTTGGATGGCCCAAAAAATAATGAAAAATAAATTCCATTTTGCCGTCAAACTGTGCAAGATACGAAGAAAGAGAAATTCACAAAAATTATGCAGCCAAAAAAGGTTTGCAAATTTTTAATTGATCACTTTTTTATAGGACACGTAGTTTTTGTTTTATTCGAAAGAAAAAAAAATTGAAAATGAAAAAATTAAATTTTTGTACAAACGTCACAAGCTACTAAAAAAAAAAGAAGAAGATAAAAGTTATTCTCCCCAAAAAGAGCTACAAATTTGTCAATATTTTTTTTTGATAGGATGCGTATTTTTTGTTTCAATCGTAAAAAATAAAATTAAAAATTGAAAAGTTAAATTTTTGGACAATCGACGCAGACTACGAAAAAACAAAAAAAAAAATTTATTTTTTATTTTTTGATAGGACACGTGGTTTTTGTTTTAATCGTAAAAAATTATTTTAAAACTGAAAAAATTAAATTTTTGGAAAAACGACACGTGAGACGGAAAAAAAATGAGAAGACAAAAGTTGTTCAACTAAAAAAGATCTAAAAAAAGTTATAAACTTTTGCTACAAAAACATACTAAAAAAAAAGTTTCCACTTTGTTTGTATTTATAATTATATGGTGCTCATTTCACGAGCACTTTGCTTCCCGTCAGCAAATGTAGTTGCTTCCTCATAGAGGAAGCATTAGTTATTTTTTTCAATAATAGACAAATTAAAGTCTTCATTTTGATCAATTTAAAAATAGAAATTTACAAAAAATACAAAATTACAAAATAATACAAACAATTTTTGAAATGCAAAGATAAATCAGACAAATCAAATTTTGAATTCGGAATGATAATTTTTCGAGCTGGAAAAGGGAAGGGAAAAGTTCTGTCGTACCGTATCCCTTTGCCAGCTTTATGATTTTTTTTAAACTGTCAGAATTATTCTATTTGAAAATTTATGATCAAAAAATCTTTTCTATTCATGCGTCGTCAACTTTGAATTATGTCGATGAAAAAAGTTTTTCTGTTAGAAACAGATGATTCATATATTATAAATGAGCATAACTTCCTTAATCTTCAATAAAGTGTATTAATATTATAGATCAATCGATTTTCCTCGAATCAAGGAATCTTTTCCGTTCTTGCATCAATTGTAAATTATGTTAGTGAAAAAAGTTTTACTATAAAAACCCGTGTTTTCAAATATTATGCAAACCATAGCTTCCTTACTCTTCAATAAAATGTATCAATGCTATGGATCAATCGATTCGTCTTGAATCAACACAACTTTTCTATTCTCGCATCAACTTTAAATTATGAGAATTAGAACATTTTTAGTATAAAAATCGATTTTAGAAATATATAAATTACCATAACTTCCCTACACTTTAATAAAATTGATTAATATTGTAGGTCAATCGATTCGTCTCGAACCAAGGAATCTTTTATATTCTTGCATCAACTTTGAATTATATTGAAGAAAAAAGTTTTACTATGAAAAACCGTATTTTCAAATATTATGCATTACCATAGCTTCCTTACTCTTTAATAAAATGTATTAATATTATAAGTCAATCGATTCGTCTCGAATTAACACATATTTTCTGCTCTTGCATCAACTTTGAATTATGTTAATGAAAAAAGTTTTACTATGAAAAACCGATTTTCAAAATATATAAATTACCATAAATTCCCTACGCCTTGATAAAATATAGTAATATTATAGGTCAATCGATTCGTCTCGATCTAAGGAATCTTTTATATTCTTGCATCAACTTTGAATTATGTCACTGAAAAAAGTTTTACTATAAAAAACCGATTTTTAAAATATATAAATTACCATAACTTCCCTACGCTTCAATAAAATATATTAATAGTATAGGTCAATCGATTCGTCTCGAACCAAGGAATCTTTTATATTATTGCATCAACTTTGAATTATGTGAATGAAAAAAGTTTTACTATAAAAAACCGATTTTTCAAATATATAAATTACCATAACTTCCCGACGCTTCAATAAAATATATTAATAGTTTAGGTCAATCGATTCGTCTCGAATCAAGGAATCTTTTATATTCTTGCATCAACTTTGAATTATGTCAATGAAAAAAGTTTTACTATAAAAAACCGATTTTTCAAATATTATTAAGTGCTCAGAAAAAATGCAACAAATATTTTTTGAAATCCTTCGGTCAGTTTCAAGATATTAGTCGGGAAAATAAGCCCTCCAAATTTCATCAATTTATCTGCGACCGTTTTCAAGTTATCGTGTTCACAAAAAAGCGTGACATCCACACATCCTTCACACATCCACACACACACACACACACACATCCGGACAATTGCTTAGAACATTGTATTAGACATTTTTAAATTGGGGAAGGTTCAATTAAATAAATTTAAAATTTTTGGAAAATGTTACCATTACAAAGCTTCCTCTATGAGGAAGCAAAATAAAAAAAAACTAACTTTTTGGATGAAGGACACAAGCTTCAATAACATTTTATTTAACAAAATTTTTTTCCTAAGTTAAATCCACAAATTTTCTCAGAACCACTTTACGCTAGGATGCGTAATTTTAGTTTGAATCGTAAAAAATAACATTGAAAATAAACAAATTGCATTCATGGAAAAAATACACAAGTTGCAATAAAATGTTTAATAACAACATTGTTTTTTTTTTCTTAGAGGATGCGCACTTTTCTTTCAATTACAAAAACAAGACAGTGAAAATACGTATGTTTCAATACCAATGCATATTATGAAATTGTAATAATATAAATTGATTGAAATGATACATTTTGCAGGGTAGCTGGGAATAAAATTTAATGCAAAATGAGAAGCAAATATTAAAGTAATCATGGTAAATACAATTTGTATTGTATTTTGCAATATCTGAGTAAGCAATCCCAGGCCGAGGTACAGAAATAAATGTAATATACATTTGATATAAGTGTTGAATATAATTTAGGAAAGTTCACATTTTGGACAAAATCGAGTGTGAATCTCGAAGCACGTGATAAAAATGTGCTCGTTAAAGCCGAAGGAGCTTTAACAAAAGAGAATTCACAATCATCAAATTACAGTTGTCGATGCTTTGATCTTCAAGTTTAAAAGGTCCATGAACAAATGTGAGGAAAAACGAAGACCTACCGCGTAGCGCAAGGTAAATACATTATCGAGCGCGAAGAGCAAGAACGAACAGATAGATTTCAGATGGATTTCACATGTTTCTTTTTATTATTTATTATACCTTGTTTAATTTGTTCATGAAAAAAAGTTATGTTCATTTTTTAAGTTATTCGCATACAAAAATTATTCTACTTTTCAAAGCAAGGTAAAATAATGTGAGAATAATTTTCCAACGATTTTAAAAATATATTTTAAATTATATAATAATTAACATTTTACAGTCTTATAGAATGAAACTTGAAATTACATATTTTATATATATTATTCATTAAAATTAATTATTATCCAATATAGAGGTTATATTTAAATTAAAGTACGTTTAATTTTTCTGCCAGTTAAAAATTATACTTTCAACTGTAATTCAAATAGATTGGTTTTAATTATCTATTTTTTTGGTTTAACATCTAGAATAAAAATGACATATTATATGTATTATATTTCTAATAGGGGATACCTTTTGACGTGACAATATAAAATTAATAATCGGCTTTTACTTGAAAATACAAATGCATATAAAAAATTATTCTCAATTACTTATACATAGTTAGAAAAATTCTACAATCTTACTGATACTGAATTAAACTTAACATTACTATTATTTTTATTCTATTACTCATTAAAATAATTACGAATAATTAAAATATTATAACCTATTAATTAATATTTAAAATCGAGTAATATGATTTCATTGTCGCAAGTAATTATTTAAGTAATCGAAAGTAAAATTATTTCATTTTTCCAATTAATTATTGTCATAATGGAATATAATTTTTTCAAATTGTTTAACCAATCGAAATTGCTTGCAACAAAATTATTTAAATACGTACCACTACTGAGCTAAACACACGAACGCCGGCGCGTTCAAGACGTCTACTCTCTTATTTTGAGAACGCTGCGATCCCACAGAGGGGCGAACGACGCGCCATGCTTTTGGGACAACAATACAGACCCAGACCTCAGACGGTTG
>CAKNYM010052030.1:101673-114015 GCA_932195095.1 Andricus curvator
TCACTGCTGAAAACACATTATTCTGTTGCAATTAATTATGAGAAAAAATTTGTCTTTCTTCGATGTCCGACCTTAGTAACCTTAAAGTAATCTCGAATTACAATGAATAAAAGAAACAAAATAAATATCTCAATTGTTGCAATTATAATTGTACGTTAAAATTTACGTTAGAAGGTAATGCCGTAATTACAATAAGTTTATTTTTTAGCGTTAGAAATTTAAACAACATAGCGGCTGTCACTGAAGTCTGCTAAAGGCGACTTTAAGCGCATCTGAGTAGATCTGAGTAGATGCGCTTGAAGTCGCCTCTAGCAGACCTTCAATTACAGCTAATATGTTTTTTTTTTATTTCTAACGCTAAAAAATAAAATTATTGTAATTACGGCATTACCTTCTAACGTAAATTTTAACGTACAATTATAATTGCAACAATTGAGATATTTATTTTGTTTCTTTTATTCATTGTAATTCGAGATTACTTTAAGGTTACTTTATGGTTACGCTGTGGCGTAACGCTAGTGTTCAACCGGTCCGCCAGGGTTCGCATTACATTTTTATCATTTAGAACGAATTTAGGAAAAAGTTCCACCTGTACATTGCACTTTCATTATAAATAACAACTCAGTCGACGAATGCTAGATTATTAATTTAATTGCGAATATTTGACAAGATGTAAAGAAATGAAAGCACTTTGAGTTTTCACGCACACTGCTATACCGACGTGTATATTAAATTTAATACACATGTATAATCCCTATTAACACCGAATGTTGCCTCAATATTGCATCGGTATTGCCTGAAACATCTGAAACATTGCACGAAACATCGATGCAACATTGATGCAAGAAATCGATGGCCGCTTTTTGAAACATTCGGCCTATAGATTTGAAGCTCGTAGTACGCAAACCGACAGGTTTGCATGTTACATTTCAGTAGTGGTAGTGTATATTTGCTTCGCACACATGTATATTAAATCTCATACAGATTTTTCTAACAGTGTTCTTATTGTTAGAGGATTAGAGCAGCTTGAGAAAAAAAAATTTATAAAATATTAATGAATTGCATTTTAATATGCTGCATTACCTTCATCAGAAAATGACGAGAAGATTAAAAAAAGATGGAAAAAATCGGTTAATCCGTTAAATCTCTGTTGAGAGTTGTGGTAATTTTGCATTCACTCAAAGATTACGTTTATTATTGATAATAGTAACCGATTTTCGCAAAGTTTACTTTTTTTTGTAAATTATATCAGGAAAATGATTCAGCTAAATAAAATTTGATTGAGCCATTTTTTCGTAATTTCAGTGTTTGTAATAGGCTTTCATCTCGTAATAATGAAAGGGTCATCCATTGCACGTGAAGGGGATGTAATGTAGCATGATTGTATTCATGTGTGTGTTCATCATCAACGGGTAATTTAGTTTGGTCTTCCTCGAGAGACCAAAACAAATACAAGGAAATCAGAAATATGCCCCTCCAAATAAATATTGTCATCAAAACGTTTGCGCAACATAAGATACGTTTCTCTTTTGCGATTCTGCAATAAAAAATACTAAAGAAAGATGCTGTTTCAAGAATTAGAAATTGTTGAATTTTAAAAAGTATGGAACTGCAAATTATTCAATTTTCAATATTTACACTTAAAAGGTATACAATTCAAAACCTTTTTTTAGCAATGCCATTTTGAGGATTTACAATTAAAAATTCTGCAATCTTAAACGTTCTTAATTTTTATATCTTGTTTCTTGAATTTTTATTGGTTTAAAATGGAAGTGCTTGGTTATGTTATATTCTTTTGGTTAGAAGATTCATTTTGAAGAAGAATGTCAGCAAGAAAAGAACAAATTTTGAACAAACTTGTCAAATCTGCAAGGAAAGTGATGAATTTTTAAATGAAATGATGAATGTAAGAAACACAAAAATGAATTTTAAATAAAGTACCTCAACTTCAAAGCGAAAAAGAACTTTCTTCCAAACCAAGTAATTTAGCTTTGAACCCAGAAGTTGAATTTTCAAACCAAAAAGACATATTTTCAACAAATAAAGATTTTTCAGTCAAGGAAGAAAAGAAACTTCATCCAAATTGTTGAACTTTGAAGCCGAAGGAGGAATTTTCTATAGAGGAGTTAAATTCACAACCCAAAAATATGATATATATGAAGACGATCGGTTTTTTTAAAACTTATTTTCTTTAAAACATACTTCTTTCTAAGCATTCTTGTGCAATTTTGTTACACAATTTGAAATTTTGAAGTTTATGTTTTTGTTTCTAAATGTATTTTTAAAAGTTTAATAAACAGACACATTAAGGTGCTTCAAACGAGTCAGTTTTTAGAATAATACAAAATACGACTACTAGGTGAATTGCTTGATGTAATATTTTTAGCACATAATCTAAAGGCTTATACATGCGCGTGACCAGAGGCCCTTTTTCGAAAAATGGTACTGTTGTTGTTGTTTTTGTTTAAATTGAAAATATGCTGAATTTTCTGCGCCTGGAAACGGGCAATGCGCCACCACCAGTGTACCCAAGGTAAGCCAAAAGCAGGCGCTTTCCGTTTCAATAAGGGCACAGAATATTTTCAATTGAAAAAAAAAAAAAAAAAAAAAAACAGCCATTTTTCGAAAAAAAGGCTCTGGTCACGCACATGTATAAATAAGCCTTTAGATTAAAAATATTAGTAAAAATATTACATAAAACAATTCATCCTTGTAGCCGTATTATTAATATTATTACTGTATTTTTGTACTATTTTGAAAACACAGATACCAAAAGTCAAAATACTGGGTAAGAAAAATATGCCAAGATGCTTATTCGACCAAAGTTCAGGATAAACTGAAAGTGCGAAGAAATTTTTCAATGGAGAAGAAATGGTTAAAAGTTGAAGAAACCTAAACATTTCGTAAAGATTATAAATGAGTGAGAACGTACCGAGATTGGTCGCCAAGCCAGCCATAGACCAAAAAGTTTGTTTACTCTGTGAGAAAATATCGCGTTAAGAGGACAGAGGTGCAAGGGTTTCGTAGCAGTAAAACAATTGGAAAATACGTGTTTGGGAAAATCCGGGAAAATTAGAAGACCGTCCGAGAGTATGCATTTTAGACATCGGAACAAAACGGAAGGCGAACGCATTTTACCAAAGAAGTATATTTTGGGTATTCGAAAAAATAATGAAATGTACAATAAAAATATTTTTGAAATATTTGGTAATATTTGTAAAATTGTTGAAATCTTTGGGAAATCATCTCTCTCAAACTGATCCAATGAAATTGTCAAGGGTTGAATCAGCATTTTGAATTATCACTTGTGAACCAGTGATTTTTCCACTTTTACTTGATGAACCAGTAAGTGATTCAACTAAAATATCGCTACTGATTCTACCAGTGAAGCCAAGTGATAGATTGAACCAGTGATATAGCGCTCCACGCGGGCAAGACATGAACCCCCAGTCGTCTGGTACGCGCGCTTCGCCACTCAGGTCTTGGCATTTCTCGAGTGAAAACGAACCTTATTGTGTTTTTGTTTTATAATATCTTTTGTTTGATAGTGGGAGGCCCCTGGCCACTTGGGTTCAATTTTGATCGAAGCGACACGTTGACATAACCACGGGTCTTCCCACAATTAGGCGCAACATATTATATCCCATTATATTGCAGCCTGGCCTTCATTTATTTATTGTTTATTTTATTTATTGTTGTGAGGGTAAAGTGCGTTTTTTAGAAGATAATTTTACAACTGTTACCACAATAGTGATGAATGATAAGTGTCATGCCTAGCAGCTGTCAGACGATTAGGCGTACGACCAGATGACAACTGGTACCGAGAAACCAGTGAATCTCACTGATTAAACCAATGCCGGAACTCCACTGAATGAACCAGTGAATTCTCACTGATTGTTAGTGACAGACTTCTGGCTGTTTCAACCAGTGAGATTTCACTGGTTGATTTTAAGAGAGATTGAAATCTTTGTGCAATCTTTGGAATGTATCTTCAATCTTTGCGAATTACTTGAAATCATTGTGAAATCTTTGGAAATCTTTGCAAATTATTTGAAATATTTTTGAAATTTGTTCACAATATATGTATAATATATACTAAATATAAAATATTTGATAATATTTGTGAAATTATTCAAATCTTTGGAAAATCATTGAAATCTTTGTGCACTCTGAAATCTATCCGAAGTTTTTAGGAAATCATTGAAAATATTTGCGAAATATTTGACATGTTTGTGAAGTATTTGGTAATATTTGTGAAATTATTGAAATCATTGAAGTCTTTGTGAAACCTTTCAAATCTATTCGAAATCTTTGCGAAATATTTGAAATATTTAGGAAATCATCGAAATCTTTGTGAAATTATTGGAAACCATTGAAATGTATTGTGTACTCATTGAAATCTATCTACCTATCTGAAATTTTTGTGAAATAATTCGAATCTTTGTGAAATCTTTGAAGTCTATTCAAAATCTATGCGAAATGTTTGTTGAAATTTTTGAAATCTTTGTGCGCTCTTAGATATCTATCTGAAACCTTTGCGAAATATTTGGAAGGTTTGTTCAATCTTGGGGAAATCATTGAAATCTGCTAAATCGATAGGAAACCTTTGTGAAATCTTCCAAATTTTTGCGAAATCTGTGGGATATTATTAAAATGTTTGTGCAATCTTTGAAGTCCACCTGAAATCTTCACGAAAATTTTGAAATGTTTGTGAAATCTTTGGAAATCTTTGCGAAATATTTAAAATATTTTTGAAACTTTTGGTAATATTTGTGAAATTTGCGAAATCTTTTGAAAATCATTGAAATCTTTGTGAAATCTTTGTCAATATGAATTTTATACTTGTATTTATTAGTTATTATTATTCA
Organism: Andricus curvator; assembly: GCA_932195095.1. Classification (NCBI taxonomy): domain Eukaryota; kingdom Metazoa; phylum Arthropoda; class Insecta; order Hymenoptera; family Cynipidae; genus Andricus; species Andricus curvator. The sequence continues at coordinate 106,542 of CAKNYM010052030.1, forward strand.
TTATTCACTATTTATTGTTTATTTATATCTCTATTATTCATGTAAAATTTTTACATAATTATTAATATACTATGTACAGTGAAATTGAACCAGAAAAGATGAGTTTTCAAGAAAAATAGTTCATCAATCCTGAGCAACAGCAAATTCATTGTGAAGCAAGCAGCTGTATTTGAAACAAATAAAGATTCGAGAAAAAAGATAGAAAAATTATGAATGTCTATGATTGCAGAATTTTCAATGGTAAATCCTGAAACAGGAATGTTTAAAAAAGGCTGCAAATTGGATACCCTTCAAGTGTAAATTTCAAGAATAGAATAACTTGCAATTCCATTTTTTTTCAATTAAACAAGTTCCAATTCGTAAAGCAGCATCTTTCTTCAGTATTTTTTTTCGTAGAATCTGAACAGAGAGAAGAAAGGTATCTTTTGTTGCGACAAAATTTTGATTACATTGTTTCTATATAGGGGTGTAATTAATTATTAATTAATTAATTATTAGTATTTAATTATATAATGATTATTTTAATATTCATCAAATAATTAACTTTCGATGAAGACCAAACTAGATCACATGCCGATAATAAATACACACATGAATGCAGTAATTGTGAATTAATTAATTAATTCTTATTATTTCTTCATATAATATTTAATTTATTAATTATCAATGACTTAATTAATTAATTAATATTACTTAATTATATAATGATTAATTTATTAATTGTCAATTAAGTAATTAATTAGTTTATTCTGTGTATAATCATCTGATTACTTTGCATTTCCTATGGTCTTTCGATAAAGACCAAATAAATCACCCGTCGATAATGAATACACACATGAATGAAGTAACCGCACTACATTACATCTCCTTCATCTGCAAGGGATGACCTATCATTATTACGCGATGAAGGCCTGTTAAAATCTCTAAAATTACGCAAAAAATGTCTTCATTAAAATTCAATTGGCTGAATCAATTTCCTGATATAATTAAAAAAAAATGAAAAAAAGATTAGGAAAATCGGTCCATATTGTCCATATTGAAGGTAATCAAGTGAATGCAAAATTACCAAAACTCTCAACAGAAATTGAACGGATTAACCGATTTTTTATATCTTTTTTTAATCGTCTCGTCATTATCTAATGAACATAATCCAGCATATTAAAATTCAATTCCTTAATGTCTTAATAATTGTTCATTTCTCTCAAACGGATATGATCGTGTAACAATAGGAAGGTCGGGTGAGTTATGACAGGAAGTTCCAGTATCGTCGAAAAATTTCACGCTACGTGCCCTTCTTGAAACGGGGAGCGCCTGCTTACTGTTCATCATGGGTACTCTCCCGGTCGCGGGTAGCTCGTTCCCAGGCGCATAAGTCCAGCATATTTTTGATTAATTAGAATAAAAAACAACAACAAGACCATTTTCCAAAAAGAGGCTTTCAGCGGGATTGTATTTTGCCCTTTAGATAATGTGGTTGAAATATCACATCAAACAATTCATCCTTGTAGGAGAAAACTTGTAATATTTAATACATGGGCTAAAAAGCTAGCCCGGGGAAGCACAATAAGAGTGTGGAATTCTGTGCGAATGATTTAAGATCTTACGAAACTTAAGCTGGAGGTGGATTTTTCGCCTTGGCTCAAAAATTAATAAATATAGGGACAACACAGAAAGTTCTTCTACACCCCACAACCGTATCTAGAAATATGGCAGAATTAGCAAAGTCGAAGGGAGCAGAAGTTGTTCCAGACATATTAGTAGCAATACGAGCAAGGCGATGTGCTGTGTCTACAGACATGTAGGAGGACCGCTAAATCCACAACTCCTACTCAACTGTAAACATACTCGTACATTACATCTTGTCTAACTGGATTCTAAAATCTCTCATCCTTTTTACAGGCAAATTTCCAGATGAAGAGGCAAAAACTGGGCACAACATACGAGAAGAACTAATTTAAAAATTTCAAAAGCATGGCATAACTCGATCGGATATCGAGCTCATTATATTTGTTACTGATCTAGATTATAACATTGTAGCTGGTCCTCTTAGATACACCAGATTGAACTGCAGCTTACATCTATTAAATACAGTTACGAGAAACACCTTTAACGGTCTATATTTAATAGAAAATAGTCAAACTGTACTCATGGTCCTTGATAATTGTAAATTACTAGTAACACGGAGAAAAATGGTTGGTTAAAGTTACAGGGTCAAAATTTAGAGAGCCAGTCCGTTCTTCTAGATGGTCTACATAAACAGGCATCCAAAATTGTTTTGACATATTCGGACAGGCTCTCATTTTATGATCAGTCTGAATGTTATAAGAAGGTCAGACTCACTATCAGGGATAAGCAAGGTATCCTTTCGGGATGGTCAATACGATCATCTTGTTTTCACTAATTTCGACCATCCACGGAAGAGCAAATGACCCATCGCGGAGGGCCAACCTGATTAGTTACCGTTGGCGTGTTTATTTAAAATGATTGAATGTGTAAGTCAAATGTTCACAACAAATAATAAATGTAAAGTGCATAAGAATATTAGGAATAATCGTAAATTCATATTTAGGATAAAAAAGATATTCCTTTCTTTAAAATTAGAATCGATCATTTATTTTAAACGAGAAAACTGATAAATAATTTAAATTTCACTTTATAAGTATTCCTTGTGAGCAAAGAATTATTTTTAATAACTTTACTCTTATTATTTGCTGTACACAATGGTTTTTCACATTTAATTATTTCAAATAAGCGCGCCAACCTTAACCATTCCGGTTCTCGACACGATGGGGTGCGTTCCAGGCGACCACCTGGTGTGACGAAGTGCGATTTTTCTTAAATCACGAGACTCCATCTTTACGCGGGAATAAATTCTTGATATGAATTTATTTGAGGAGTCTTATTTAGTAAATGGAAGCTAACTAAAAAGTTGAGTTGGTTATTTATTGGGGAATAATTATTTGATTGCGACTCTGGCGTTAGGAAAACTTAATTTTCATTTGTTAATAATAATAATATTTGGTTAATAACATTTAGGACCGTTTTTAAATGAATAAATTATTATAAAATTATTCATGGAAGAATTGGCTAAAATAAACCTAATAGCTGTAAATATAAGATTTAATGGGTTGTATTATGAATTCAATGGTACTAGAGGGGAAAATCAGGTTACATGGAAATATCGAGAAATGATGTAGTGATGATGCATATTTTCTTTCTCTCTCTCTCTTTCTCATAGGTGACGACATTTCGAGTGCGAGCCCTGCTACGTCACCAGATTCAAACTTATATATATATATATATATAAGCGCGCGTTCAAAACGTCAGAAGAAAGCCTTCCTGCATTTAAACAATTACTGATCTTCGAAATAAAACTTTATCTTTTCGACGTTGTAAATTAATGTGAAATCAATTATAAACAATAGTGTTGAATAATAAATAAAACTGTGAATCATTCGTTAATTGTGCAAATTGTTTTTCTTTATAAATTCAAGTCCTAGATTCATTCTAACATAGTTTCGCGGTTTTTGCTTTCAAGCCAATCAAGTCAGCAACGAACCCCTGGAACTTCTACGTCCAATCATCGTTGGTGCTAGCGGAATAATATTGGCTTCCGCAAAATCCGGACGTAACAATTGGTGACAGCGGTGGGATGTGCTGTGCCGTGAATTTAAAATTCATATGAGGCGGTAAAAATTATTCAAATGGATGGTCTTCAAGCCTGGGAAAGGCTCATCAAAAGTAAAGGATGTCCTCGGATATATTTACAGCCACCTACCAGTAGGAAAAATCTTCCTCAAGGAATGGAAAAATTGGATGCCTTCCTGAAACAAAGAGAACAAGAAAATAATAAAAAAGGAAATAACCAACATAAAACAGGAAATTCAAAAGATGTCCCTTCTAACTGAGTCAGGTAAAATGGACTTGATATTTCACAGTAATGAAATAATTGAATAACTTTGTGTGCAGATTGTTAACAAGGATTGTTGGGAAATTTACATACCTACCTCCATTGGAATTGTGAAATTCATCGAATACGTAAATGACAGTTCGGAAAGTGATGTAGAGGACTCATTTTACGGTGAATTAGAAATAAAAAGGTGTAAAGTCACGGTTCACGAAACCTATTATGAACTAATAGTAACATTAAGTGAAAAAGGAAGTGCAGCAATACATGTCCCAAAAAATCAAGCATCGAATCTTTAATTCAAAAACCTTGAGAATTAGAATTCTCAAGTGTTCAGGCGCCTTGATTTATTTCGAGTGTTGACGGATAATCTTGGGATGATTATATTTAAGGCCCAGGACCCGTTACTGCGAGAGATTGAGAGAGGTTTAGACAAGGCTTGAACCGGAACCAGAGTCACCGGGCCCGTGAAGGGTTACGGCAACGAGGGACCCGCCCGGGAAGGGTTGTGGCAACGTGGGACCGGCCCACAAGAGGGTTACGGCAACGAGGGATCGGGATGTTGGACTCGTCATGACTCTGCGAACAGGACCAATTCTCTGAACAATACTTCGTTGAAATCTCAAGGACTGAACACAGAAGAGTTTCACGAAGTGGTGACAGCGAGGTCAGCAGAGAATTCTCTAATTTTTCCTAAATAAAACAGAAGCATAGGAGAGAATTAAGTGAGTGAATATACTAAACTACTAGTTGAAAGGTCAACAAACTGTGAGTAGAAAACAAAAACGCTATCCTATTATTTAAGTAAATTTTGAATTTTAAGGTTAGAATTTTGAGTTTATGGAATTTGGAATTTTAATCATTGAGTATTTTAAAATAAATTTGAATATTTAGTAATTTCGTAATTATACTTAGTTGAAGCAAATTAGTGAAGTAAACGCTTATTCATATAATTGAAAATTTAGTAATATCTGATTATTTGATCATAATTATTATAATTAATTGTTTAAGTTGAATATCTTATTTTGTAATAAGGATAACATTTTAACGAGTGTACCTTGAGATTTGAAACTTTAAAATTCCTAATCAGCGTAAAAAGGCAATAGATCAAAGTAGAGGCACGAGACCTCGCATCGGCAAAAATAAAGGGCCAATTATGAACAGCGATGAAACAAGTGTATAACTTGCGCTCAGGAGACACGCCTGATGAAATGCCAGTTAGTCAAGAAATTCCTTCCACGTCTGGTAGTTTTTCAAACACAGGAAATTTGATACCTGAAAGCAAAAATTTAAATATAGACTCGGGAATGCAAAATAATTCTTTGCAACTTTATTCTCACTCTCCTAGTACATCTTTTACTAGTATGACAGATCCGATTAAAATTTCAAAAATAGTAAGGGATATTATTCCTTCTTTCGACGGAAGTATTATGCCAGTAAAAATGTTCGTAGAACATTGTCGAGTTTCAGCTTCAATGGTTGGTCCTCAAGAAACTCCATATTTAACGATGTTAATTAAAACTAAAATAATTGGGGAGGCCCGTGTTCATATTCAAGATCGCGTAGGAATAACTCTAGAAGAAATTTTAAAAACTTTAGAGCAAATTTATTACCCACAAGAGGATGCAAGTCAGTTGTTACAAGATTTAACAAACGTTAAAAGAATGCCTAAAGAATCCATACCCGAATATGGGGCGCGAGTAAGTCAAATTTTAAATAAATTAACAAATCAAATTATGGAGAATACACCGGTTGAAAAGGCAACAGGGATATGCGAAGCTTATCGAAGAACCAGTGTAGGGAATTTCTTACGAGGTTTAGATAGAGAAGTTTATTCTCAAATTCGAGAAAAATAAATTAGTACATTAGAAAAAGCGATAGCACTGGCAAATCAGGTGGATCTCCGATGGAAAAATTGGAAAAGAATTCACGATCCAGCTAAAGAAAAATGCGAACCTGAACCCTACGATAGGAGCGAGCGAAATTTTCCTCTGAGGAAAAAGGTTGCGCATATTCAGGACAAAAAAATCTGTAAAACCGGAAGTAATTGCGAGTGTAAAAGTTTACAATGTTTTAATTGTAAGGAATATGGGCACATTAGGCGATTTTGCCCACAATTAGTAGATAATGTTAAACATGGAGAGAGAAAGGATTGCATATATTGCTATTTAAGAAATCATAGTTTCAAGGAATGTAGACTTAGGGAAAAGCATGACAAAGAGAGAGAATTCCTTAAAAGAAAACGCGAAAATTCTTTAAACTGGAAACGGGATCGCCCAAACGAAGGCTCGGCGGTCCAGAAACAGAATTCGGTTCAAGCCGGATCGTCCTTCAACTAAAGTCAGACAAGGAAATGAGTCTGATGCCAATGATTTCTTTAGAAAACCTTTTTTTCAAAAATAAAGCAACTTTGTTAGTAGATACCGGATCTAGTGTAAATTTAATTAAAGAAAGGGTTTTGGATCCGCGAGTATGGATAAATAAAAGACGAATATATAACTTGGTAGGGATTGGACCAGAAATGATTAGTACCCTGGGAGAGGTAAAAATAAAAATAAAAGGGATAGAAACACCCTTTCAAGTTGTCTCACAAAATTTTCCTATTCAACATAATGGAATTTTAGGTGTTGAAGCCCTGAGACAGCATCATGCAGTTTTGAATTTTGTTGATGATTGCCTTCATTTAGGAGATATAGAATTCCCACTTTTAACCCATGCTACTGTAACTTTACCAGCAAGGTCAAAGGCCTTAGTTCAAATTATTATAAAAAATGCATTAGTTGAGGAGGGTTATGTGCCTCGACTTTCTTGCGGTCCCGGTATTTTTGCTGGAGAATGTCTAGTAACAATACCGGCTATTGTACTGGAGGAATATGAACCACCGCAAGCACATTTTCCTCCAGTTCAACACAAAAGGGATATAAAAGGTAAACAAAAAGAACAAGCTCAAAGGTTATTAGAAATTCAAAAATTTATAAAAATGGATGATTTAAATGAAGAAGAGAAAGGAAGTTTATTGTCAATATTTTTTGAATTTTCTTATCAATTTAAATTACCTGGGGATAAATTAGGTGCTACCAATGTTTTAAAACACAAAATTTTAACAACTGATGAAAAACCGGTTCACGTAAAACAATACCGTTACCCTCATATTCATAAAGACGAGATTAGGAGACAGACGGATGAATTACTCGCTTCTGGAATAGTTCAGCAGTCTGTTTCACCTTATAATTCACTATTGTGGATTGTACCCAAACAGGTTGATGCTCAAGGAAATTATCGTTCCTTAAATGAAGAAACAATCGCAGATGCTTACTCACTTCCTAATATTACTGATATTTTAGACCAGCTTGGAGGACGTAAATATTTCTCGGTAATGGACCTTGCTTCAGGGTTTCATCAGATTCCTATGGATCCGGAATCTCAAGAGAAAACTGCTTTTTCCACTCCTTACGGTCATTTGGAATTCGCTCGTATGCCTTTCGGATTGAAAAATGCTCCAGCGACTTTTCAAAGAGCTATGGATCAAGTTCTCACTGGTCTTCAAGGAATTGAACTCTTTGTTTA
>CAKNYM010052030.1:129015-139967 GCA_932195095.1 Andricus curvator
GTGTAATAACGAAATTTAATTTAAACATAATTATTTTTAATTTATATTATTAAACTTATCAATAAAATATAATTTTCCTTTATTAATAAAATAATAATAATGAATTAAATTTTGATTTAAATTTAAATAATTCTGATGAAGTTAGGAAGTGAAATAAGGGGTATTATTTTTTTTTATCAGGGAAAAACCTTGGCTGCCTTGGAATGGAGGCACGCGCATGCTGATTTAAAATTGAGCGGTCCTATCGATGAGGTAAATTGGCACTGGACCTGCAGACAGTGCGCGGGGGTCGGAGACCGTGCACGGGGGGCTGAGACGGTGTCAATGGATTTCACCGTTCATCTGTTGATGAGAGGGGGATTATGCGACCCCAGACCTTGCCCGATTTGCAGGAGTTTTCCTTTTGAGGTAAATGAAATCGAGACCTCCCGACCGTGTCAAGTTGCCCTGGGCGATCGAGGATCTCTTATCCAGGCTGGAAGTGTTGACCCTTTCGGAAAAGCGTACTGGCTGTCAGATACGACATATTCGCCAAATCGAATGTACATTGAATGGCGTGAGTGCGAAATTAACGATAATCCTTCGTTAGAAAGTTTTTTTTATGTGGGAAGTGTGGACGAGAATGGTCACCAAAATTGTGTGCCATTGCGATGAGCTGAAACAGTATATTAAAATAATATAATATTTGGATTCCCTTTATGAAGGAAGTGAGGAAATTTTTTCTTTGTGTAACTCCGAAGGAATGCATTGTCCTATACTATCATACTACATTCCATGTCAGAAGTTTTTAACCCATGAAATTATGAAATAATTCTATGTAACCATTATATGTAAAAGTAAAAAGGGGGGGGGGGGGTTTAGTGAACATACCTAATTTTATACCTTCTTAAAAAAAACGTTTTCAATTGAACTTTATTTAACTTTCTACGTAAAATTAATAATTAGGTTATTATCTTGCATGAACAAATATATTTATACGTAAGATTAAAATTTTATTTAATTACCTTAGTTAAACAAAGCAATTGCTTAGTTAGTAATTTTTGAGGTTGAGGTTAGACGATTCTTAAAATCATAATACTTGAAGGAACTTCAGAGTTGTCAATAGTACAACTCTGTTTCTGTTTTGGTTTTGAACCATCAGGTTACATAGTAGTAAATCAGACACTTTACGACTTCGATGAGGGACTAAGTAAACATCGAAAGGTAACTCCATTCCGAATGACGGAGAAAAGAAACCTTGGGAGCACTGAGCTACACTTACGCTCTCATTTGGTAAATGGTAGAAGGGAGGGGGGAAAGTACCTTCAAACTCTTGATGCGTCACTCGGGCATCTGTAAAGTTCTCAAGTCCTCCGGTAATTTCTTTGAGTATTTATTTTCTGAGAATAATCATCTCCTTACTAAAGTGTAATAGAATCACACAAAATTAAGTTAATAACAATGGTAAAAAATTGTTAAGAGGAACAATTTTTTAAAATAGGGGGAAAGGTGTGACGAAGTGCGATTTTTCTTAAATCACGAGACTCCATCTTTACGCGGGAATAAATTCTTGATTTGAATTTATTTGAGGAGTGATGAATAAATTATTATAAATTTATTCATGGAAGAATTGGCTAAAATAAACTTAATAGGTGTAAATATAATATAAGATTTAATGGGTTGTATTATGAATTCGATGGTACTAGAGGAGAAAATCAGGTTACATGGAAATATCGAGAAATGATGCAGTGATGATGCATATTTTCTTTCTCTCTCTCTCTCTCTCTCGTGGGTAAATGCGTCGTAGAATTAGTCATAGCAATTAAGAATATCCGTTCTAGATTAAGTCCCGACAGAAGGGCGCCGAAAATATGTGGTAAACAGGATGAAAGGGTTTACTCATATTGCGCAATCCATAAATCGACATGGACTGATCTGGATCGGTCTGGATCAGAGCTCTGACTTATTTTGTAGCGTCGAGGTTGAAATAATCCACATGCTGATTGGTGGATGATGTCGACATCGACGTAGAACTAGAATTATGATTGGCTATTAGTGACGACATTTCGAGTGCGAGCCCTGCTACGTCACCAGATTCAAACTTATATATATATATATAAGCGCGCGTTCAAAACGTCAGAAGAAAGCCTTCCTGCATTTAAACAATTACTGATCTTCGAAATAAAACTTTATCTTTTCGACGTTGTAAATTAATGTGAAATCAATTATAAACAATAGTGTTGAATAATAAATAAAACTGTGAATCATTCGTTAATTGTGCAAATTGTTTTTCTTTATAAATTCAAGTCCTGGATTCATTCTAACATAGTTTCGCGGTTTTGGCTTTCAAGCCAATCAAGTCAGCAACGAACCCCTGGAACTTCTACGTCCAATCATCGTTGGTGCTAGCGGAATAATATTGGCTTCCGCAAAATCCGGACGTAACACTGGGTGAATTGGTGGGTGAAGTAAAGAAGTGGGTGGAGTTTACTAGGGTGAAGTGGAAGGAGCACGGTAAAATGAAAGGCTTCGAGTTTGCGCCGGGTGTATGTTTAGATTTAGATGTTTGGCGCGTAAGCGCGTAATGTTTGGGAAAAGATAATTGAGGTTATGTTTTCCTTTCTTGACTGAAAAATCTTTTTGGCTGAAAATTCATGTTTTTTGGTTGAAAATTAATTTTTGAAACTGAAAATTTTAGTATTAAATTGCCTCTACTACTTGATTGAAAGTTTAACTGCTTTGCTAAAAATTCATTTTTTCATTGAAGATTTATCTCTTTGGTTGAAAATTTAACTATTTTAATTGATATTATAGTTGTTCTGCCCCTTTGTTTCGCACGGCTTGAATAGTTTAAAAAAATAATCGTCTTTTGTAGGTTTAAAATTCAACTATTTTTTTGTGCATAAGCACGTGCTTTTCAGGCGTCTACACCCTGACTGCAACTTTCGCGGGAAATTTAGAAATCGATGTTTCAATTAGCTTTGAAGATATCTATTACTTATCATAATGTAAGGTTTGAGACTTTTCTTCTTTCTGTTAATTAATTGAATCGTAACTAAAAAGTATTTTTTTTTTATATTTCCAATTATGGAGCCTACAAGGTTTTGGCTGTAAGGGTTTTTGAAAGAAACTAATTCGCCATTCTGTGTTACAATGAAATCTATTATTAAAATAAATAAATTGCGTGAATATGTGATAAACTGCGTAACACTATTCAAATAGTACTAAATGTTACGAACCAATCTACATAGCTATGTAAAATTTTCCTTCACTCGCGAATTAACGCAGCATGAAATATTATTTCATGCTATGGTAATTCAAACGCAGTGAATAAAAGGAACACTTTGTATCGCTCGTAATCGGAGAGCTTTTGATATCATGCTGACGCAGCATTCCAAACTCCCGAGGACCTAGCCTGCGAGCTGACCTCGAGAATGAATAATTATAATTTCAAAACATTTAATAACTCTCTTTCCCCTTGGGAAAGATTTGACAAATAAACAGCGGGAGTGTCGTTGTTTGTCGTGTCCCATCCGGCCTGTGTAAAAAAAAAAGTGAGACTTAGGCTCCTTTGCTCATGTCGAAGAGTAGGCGCACCACTATTCCTTTCACTGACAACCTCATGAATGAAAAGAGGGTCCAGGTTGGGGTTATTCAATTTCGGCCCGGATTTTCTGAATTTTTCAATTCTTTGGTTTAGAACACGGAAGCTCCGGTTGGCTAATGTAGCGTCTCTAATACATATTTTTATTGAAATCAAGTCAGGACATGTTATCGGACTGCGGCTCACTTTCTTAAGGGGGAATGGTACCGTAAAGTCTGAACTGAAAATAATTTTCTATTCCGACTCGGTAAGCTTCTAGCTCCATAAGTGTATGTGTAGACTCAGGCTCCGTTGCTCATGTCGAAAATTTAAGCGCACCATTACCTCTTTCACGGATGAGAAATACCAGAAAAGCCGAACTGAATTCATTTTTGACCTTAATCCAGATTTCATCGGGATGGGAAAGTGGCAGCGTCACTGACGACCTCATGAATGAAAAGAGGTATTTAATTCCGGCCCAGATTTTCCAAATTTTCCGATTATGTGATTCAGGACCAGAGAGCCCCAGTTAACAGTCCATCTCGATCATTGGTAACCGAGAGACTTGTGATTAACATCCTGAATATTGTACGGAGTACCTCATGAATCCTCTAGAAGGAGGAGAGTCCTCCTCACCACCTCACAAGATAGGGAAGAGGAATATGGGGAAAACGCCAGTACGCCGCTGAATCTCGCCAATCTGTTATATACCGTAATCTCGTCTTCCCCGTAAAGAAGGTAGTACCCATATGCATTGTTCGGCCAACTTTTCGGCCTGCAACCATCGCTCCTGAAGTTGCTCCAGCGAACCCAAATGCACCTATCCTAGTAATTGACCTAGAACAAGAGGAGGCTCATCAGAAAAGGAGACGCGCCTTCTTGGAGGAGAATCATCCTAATCTCTGGGTTGAAAATCGCGAACAAGAAATCATCGCACTAGTTGTGGAACTCGAAAAGGGTGACCTTTCAGACAACGATACAGCCACCCTAGAGCCGGAAACCGAAATCCTAGATTAGAGGTTCGATACCGTTCTCGAGAATTCAGGAAATCAAATAAAAATTCCTTTTTGGCGAACCTTCGCCACCCTTACCGTAAAAAGAAAAACTAGATCAATTCCGCCCTTCGTAACTGAATTTGCATCTTCAATCGGAAGGCGATTGTCCACCTCTGTCGAATTGCACGGCGACGATTTTCAAGAAGAGTTCGCTGAATTAGTTTTCGATTGGAATACGAACAACAATTTTATAGATAGGGGTAGTCTCAACGTCCCCTATCTCGATATTCACGAATACGAAGTCATCTTGGGAAATAGAACATTGCGAGTAGTGGGAGAATTGGGTTAGAAATTAAAGAAGCGAATTTCCACTTCCTTCTTATTTCTAATCCGGATTCGATTGCTCTAAACCAAATCGGAGGAATAGCGGGATTAAGAGTAATTGAGCACTTATCCGTGGTACATGGATTTTCCATGTATTATTCTGAGGAAATTTTCGCAAAAATTGGATCAACACCCCTTGCTTGGACCGACTCTTCAGCGTAATAGCCACATTGAAAGTCAATAAAGCCACCGGCATTATTTGCGCCCGCGAAAGCTGTTTAGTCATTCCCGCCGGAAAATTCCACTACTGAAAATGGTTAACCACGGGCGTATCGACAAAACAAACCCCAAGGATCTCGCCGAGGCTCTTGACCATGCCCTACATATTGAAGAGCGGCAAAAGCAACTGCAGAGAGCCAAGAGTCATCTATCCGCCTATCCTATCTCCCGACCAAGGGAGGAAGCCCCTGATCGACCGCGTTCACCGAGCCCCTATTCGAAGCAAATGGAGAGGAAGGACAGACGGGAAATGCAGGACTCAGAAAGGACTAGTTCAAGTGAGGGCTTGATAGATTATCTCCTCTCAGCTCCCGCAAAATACCCAGGTCCTTACGTCCCTCACCCCCATCAGTATTCCTATCCCTATCTACCTCCCTTTCCCCCTAATATCCTCTACCCTTATCAGTACCCTCCACATTTTCGCGCACCCTCGTTCCCCCAGGGGTATCCGACGGACCACAACGCTAGGACCAACCCTCCATGGCAGATGTACGGAAAATTAATCGATAGCACGACCCCTCCCAGTTCGAAGTCACCCGGACTGTCCGGAAATTTAAACTCGCAACAGACTCCTTGCTCGGACGCGGCGAAGAGTCAGCCGACCCCACAGCGCCCCCAAAAACATGTTCACTTCCCGGAGAAAATCATAGGGTCTTACGAGCAGGAACCAAAATAGAAGGCTCTCCTGTCATCACCTTAACGAAACCGGAACTAAGGCATGCAAAATCCAGCTTTCTAGTAGACCCGGGATCAGACGTGAACTTAATAAAGTTTAGGAACCTGCTACTTGAATTAAAATACGATCCTGATAAGGCCGTTTTGTTGACAGGGATAAACCCTGATCCCGTGGAGACGATGGGAACCATAAATCTTGCATTATTTGATACCCCAGTCGAATTCCATATCGTGAAAAATGATTTCCCGATATCTCCTGATGGAATCATTGGCAGGCCATATTCGCGACAGAAGCAGGCTTAGATATCCTTCAGGCAAAATTCGTTAGTGACCATCTAGGATCCGATTAATCCTATTCCGTTTGTTGACAAGGAGTCTCAATCGGCCCGGACCTCGCCCAGGCATAAAATCAAACCCTTTGCCTGGATCTTGAAGATTAGGGCAAGAACAAGGCAAGCAATCGCCATAGACGTCCTTAACCCAGCAATAAAGGAAGGATATCTCCCCAGGATAGAAACTCCCGAGGGACTGTACCTAGGCAAAGCACCCATCTCCGCTTACAAGGAATTCTACCACGCACTCGCTATCAACACTCGGGAGGAGGACGTCGAGGTAGATATCTGATTAAAGATCTGCGAAAGAAAATGGGAGATTCTTACACTGACCGAGTCAAGAAAATCAAGAACAGCTTGCGCATCTCCGAACTCAATTCAGAGGAAGAGGACTATGTTCATAGATGGGTAGGAGATTTCGCTGACATCTTTCACATAAACGAATAAAGGCTTTCGACTACGAACGTGATCCAGCATAGGATCCCTACCACCAGCGATGAGATTATAGCGAGGAAACAATACCGGTACCCCATTGAGGCAGCCGATCAAGTGGCCGTCCAAATACAGGAACAATACAATAGTGGCATAATAGGACATTCTCAATTCCCTTCTAACTCTCCTCTCTGGATCGTCCTTGAAAGCTAGATGTATTTTTCTGTGCTCGACTTGGCTAGTGGTTTTCACCAAGTTGAAACTCACCCAGACGACAGGGTTAAAACAGCGTTCTCTACGCCTCGAGGGCATTTTGAACACCTACGCATGCCCATTGGAATCAACAGCGCCCCTGCTACATTCCAGCGAGTGATGGATACGATCTTAGAGGAGCTGCACGGTACTGAAGTCTTCGTATACCTAGATGACATCGTGGTCCATTCGAAGGAGTTGGAAGAACATGACTTGAAAATTAGAAGATTGCTCTCTACAAACTATGGACCCCACCGTCAGGGCCTGCCATTTCCAGGAATCAGGTAGCTAGGCTGGGACCAAACAGTTGACATCTGCTAAGGATTAAAATTTTACAACCGATAAAACTTGTAATTTTGTAACAACTGATTTTTAAATTAAAAATTTGGAACCTGTCGGTTTCAAGAGCTACAGTCATATAAAATTTTCCGTAAAAAGATTAAAACTGCGATTTTCTGCAAGTATCTAGTGAACTGCTGGCGATATGAAAAAATGGATAACATTTTTAGATTTGCCATCCTAAGAACATAATTATTGCAGTTAAACAAAATTATTAATACATAAAAAATAAATACCATAAAGATAAATAATATAAGCATTCTGTACAATGTAAAGCGGATTAGTGATGATCCTCGTAGGTCTTGGGTGCCTTTTTTTTCAGTTTGAAGACGAAAAATGAAGTCTCGCTTGCGGCCAGGGGAGAGACTTACAAACACGTCTTGGCTATATCTTGACTATGTCTTAGATGAAGACTTAGCCAAGACGAATTATTTTTACTCGAGATGGTATAAATGCTTCATTTCACATCATTATTAATATTGACGATATTACGGTACAATTTAATTCATTGTGTCTATTAAATTAATATGTATTATATAATACATGAGATAATGGTTCAAAGTTTTAGGGGGATTGATGCTCTTTCACACTATTACCCAAAATATATATTTTGTTATTATATACACTTCAATTTAAAATAATCAGCATTCATGAATCTTATTACATATTTATCACAGATTAATAAAAAAACAAGTACAGTAGAAGTCCGATAAGTTTCTCATTTCGGGGATGTAGAGGCCGAAAATTCCAGGAATTGCGGACTTATCGGATGCCCCTTCTAATAGCACGATATTAGGGGCGCGCATGCGTGAGAATAATGCGCAAATCATAAGCAAAATAGCACACGTAGTGGGAGAACCCCAAGTAGTGTGCGTGCCGTGCGTGTGATGACGTTTTAAGGGGAGTGTAAACTTATCGGACGGTAACTTATCGGACTTGTACTGTATTTTAAAAATTACATAAAGCCTTCATTTTATTTCATTCATATTTCTTTCATATAAGTCATACAATGTAAATAAATCTATTACTTAACAATAATATATTAACATTTTATGGATAAATTTCAGATGAATTTAATGCCGAACATATATAGACTCTACAGATTCAACTCTCGTAACACTTATTTCTTATAATTTCCTATTTCTTCAACATGTTTTACTATATTTTATTCATTATAAATAAATATAAATATATATACAGGGTGTTTGTTTAACTTGAGACAACGAAATATCTCAAAAAATACGCCTCCTACGGAAAAAAGGTCTGGAATAAAAACTTTTTATTTTCGAGGGGGAAAAAAGATTTGCTAAAATCTACCCCACCCCCACCCCCAAGGAGGCAGGGGTGGGGGTAACTTTGTAATTTTAAATGGTAACCCCAATGTTTTATCACACATTCAGATTCTGTTTTACGAAATACGTAAGTTTTATTCGGAAAATTTGTTTCGATTCGCGATAGATGGCGCTGCAATTGCGGAAAATGAAATTGTTGACACTACTTTTAGCTCTACCCAGGAATAACGACGCGGACGTAGTAGTTGTCTATTCCCTTCGGGGTGCTTAATTTCGGTGAGTCCCCTTACCTCTCACCATCCATCGGGGTGCTTGAACTTTTGGCAACGGGACAGTAAAAGTGATAAAACTGTCGAAACCCATTCCCGAATGCAGTTGGTTGACGACAGTCGATTTTGGATGTAGACATTACATATCATCGAGTCTCCACTGTCTACAATCCTCGACGTCATTCCGGCAGAGCGATAACCGCGTCTGTCCGTGCTTACCGTTTATTCATTAGGAAGGTTGATTGTGTTCATTTGATTTGGATGTGTTGGTTGCTTTCGTTTGGGTTATTGTTGTTGGTCACGTTCGTTTGAGTTGGTTTGGGTGTCGTTGTATTTCCTCATTACCTTACTTCATTACTTTTACAATGGAAATTCTATCTCAGCAACAGAAGATTGAAATGATTCTCATTTATGGAGAAAGTGGCAGGAATATCAATGATGCTCTCACACTTTATGCTCAACGCTTTCCAGAAAGTGTTCCTTCACGCGCTTCTTTTTACCGGGTTGTCCGAAACTTCATCACTGATGGAAGTGTACAACCGAAAAAAAAGGAAGCGTCAAGTAACAGTTACTGGAGTTGATAATGAAATTGCAATTTTAGCTGCAGTCACTCATGACCCTCATGTTAGTACTCGACAACTAAGCCGCGATTCCGGAATGTCTCTATCCAGTGTTTGGAAGGTATTAAAACGTAATAATTATCATCCGTATCATATTTCACTGCATCAAGAACTTCATGGCAATGATTTCCAGAACCGAGTGACATTTTGTCAATGGGCGGTTCAGCAGATACAAGGAAACCCGAATTTCTTTTTTCTAGTACTCTTCACAGACGAGTCGTCTTTCACAAACCATGGTAACGTTAATCGGCACAACATGCATTATTGGAGTGTAGAAAATCCACATTGGTTGCGTGAAGTTGAGCATCAGCGTCCATGGTCCGTGAACGTTTGGTGTGGAATAATTGGAGATCAACTTATCGGTCCGTATTTTATTGATGGAAATTTGAACGGTGAAAAATATCGTAACTTTTTAGAAAATCAACTTCCGATATTGCTGAAAGACCTAAGCTTGGAAGTGCGACACAACATGTGGTTTCAACATGACGGTTGTCCAGCACATTATGCGGCAATCGCGAGGGAAGTACTCAATCGCGAATTCAATGGACGATGGATTGGTAGAGGAGGTCCAGTAAATTGGCCTGCCAGATCGCCAGATCTTACGGCGCCGGATTTCTATGTGTGGGGTTATCTAAAGAATCGCGTGTATCAAGAAGTGATTTTTTTGGATTTTCAAGGTTTCTCATTCGACAGCAAGTTTCAAATGCAAAAAAAAAAATAAATAAATAAACGCGCGATAGTTTCATAACCCTTATTTGTGAATCAAACGAAATAAACAAACTGTCAGAACGACCGGAACGTAAAAAACCAAGTTGGGTTTGGGAATTTGTGTCCGAACGGCCAAGTGGTCTATTTGCACAATGCAAAATATGCAAAAAAGACATTTCGCTGCAAATATGACACTTCATGACAAAATAATCCCATATCCAACTTGGCCGTTGAGGCGACATGGTGACGAATTGAATGAAGGGTTATCAGACATTTATGATCATGTCACCTTTTGCTTCACTGTATTCCTGATACCCGAAACTTGCCCGGGTACCCGGGTATCCGGGTACCCGATATTCAGGTTATTACCCGAGTACCCGGGTACCCGAGTAATACCCGTGTCATCGGGTACTCGCCCGAGTACCCGGGTTACCGGGTATTGGCAAAGTCAGAGCCCTAATTTTGAGCACTTATTGTAAAATAATTAATCAAAATCAAGCATCCCTGTGGTGAGAGGCAAGGGGACTCACCGAAATCAAGCACTCCGATAGATGGTGAGAGGCAAGGGGACTCACCGAAATTAAGCACCCCGAAGGGAATAGACAACTACTACGTCCGCGTCGTTATTCCTGGGTAGAGCTAAAAGTAGTGTCAACAATTTCATTTTTCATAATTGCAGCGCCATCTATCGCGAATCGAAACAAATTTTCCGAATAAAACTTACGTATTTCGTAAATGAGAATCTGAATCTGTGATAAAAAATTGGGGTTGCCATTTGAAATTACAAAGTTACACCCACCCCTGCCTACTGTGGGGGTGGGGTGGGGTAAATTTTAGCAAATCTTTTTTCTCCCTCGAAAATAAAAAGTTTTT
>CAKNYM010052030.1:142636-161856 GCA_932195095.1 Andricus curvator
GATCCGTCCACTCGATGTGGGCGTTTCGCCGATTCGTCGTCGTGTTTTCAAAGGACGAAATCGAAAGGACGAAAGGAATCGAAACCGAAAGATTTCAGTTTCGATTCCTTCGGTTTCGGTTTCGATTCCTTTGGAATAGAACTGAAGGGTCTATGACAAAGCCACCGAACGCGTCCTCGCGTTGCGGATAGAGGGTCTCGGTACCAAGGGTTTCTGCTGAATACGGTTACAACAATTGATAAGCAGTCGCGGACAATTGTCCAGGGATGGTCCAGAAGGAATAACCCCCAAGCGGAGGTATAACAACCGTCACGAAAGCTGAATGGCACCTAGGTAAGGTGTCTTAAACGGTGACTCTGGGATACTGGGCGACCTCTCAGAGTATGCAGCCTTATCCTTGCACGCGGGGCTCTACAAGGATGGACGAACCCTTTCCCTAGCTGCTCGTGGGAACAAAAATGATACCACCAAAACACCAAAAAGTTGTAGATACGGTTCAAGAAGATCAAACGCGCAGAGCACCCGACAATGGGTCGGCAAACAATGCCGATCATCCTAGCGTTCGGGGTGCTGAAAATAATTTAGATGGAAACACGACGACGAACCGGCGAAACGCCCACATTCAGTGGACGGATCAACTCAAGGATGACTTGCTAGACTGCTACGATGCCAGCATGATCCCTGTTCACCGAGGCTTCATGGCGCGTATGCACACTCTGTGGTGCCAGAAACACCCAGAGGTTCAGCACGTTTCGCATCAGTCTTTGCGAAATCAAGCCCACTACCTCCGAATAAATGGATATGTACGCTTAGCGCTTCCCTAACCGCTGCTTGATCAAGCTGCAGACTAAGACTAATCTTGAATTACATACTGGACAAGTCAAAGCTGCTGACAATCAAGCAGCATATTGTTGACAAAATACGACTGTTCTCTGATGCAAGAAGGAGAATACAGAAGACGGAGATATGGATCAAGAAAAATCAACAGTTTCCCGCTGACCCATCGAGCCTCTTCAGCGATCTGCCTGTTTCCGTAAAAAACTCACCCAAGCCCAAAGAGGTAGAGACTTTTTGGAGAGAGGTATACAAGATCCCGAAAACACTAGAGTTGAAAGAAGATACTGACAATATCATCCGCTTCAAGGAGTTTTGCGACAACCTCATAAAATCTGAGGAGGAATGCCCATCAATCGCTGGCGAAGAGGTGAAAAAAAGCACTTGGAGGCACGAAGAACTTTTCCGCTGCTCGACCAGATTGTATAAAGAACTTCTGGTGGAAGAAGTTTACTTTTATACACCAACATTTGGCCCGCATATTCACCTCATATTTAAAGTGGAAGACGCCCATTCCGCAATGGCAGATGTTAGGACGCACTATACTCCTGCCGAAAAAAGGCAACTTGTCCAACCCAGAGAATTACAGGCCAATAACTTGTTTGGACACACTGTATAAGATCTTTACAGCTGTCCTGAATAATAGGATTGTTCGACGAATTGAGCCTGTGTGGCGAGAGATGTACGAACAACGTGGCTCGAAAAAAGGTGTAGCAGGCTGTTGTGATAACCTGCTAATTGACAGGTGTGTCTGTAAAGACGCTGCAGCCCATCAGCGCGTCCTGTCAATGGCGTGGATTGACTACCGGAAAGCTTTCGATTCAACTTCTCATAGACTTATCATTTGTCTGTTGGAAAGCTTGAAAGTACATCCACACATAGTGAGATGCATAGAGAGATTTATGCCTCTTTGGAAAACTAGATTTAGTATATCATCTAGAAATTATCGCCTGACAACGAGCAACGTCACCTTCGAGAGGGGCGTCTTTCAAGGTGATACCATGAGCCCTTTGCTTTTTTGCATCACACTTCTGCCTCTATCTCTCGCACTACGAAATTCTCCTGGATACCTCTGTGGCGACACTAATCAGCGCGAGCATAAGGTCACACATATATTCTATATGGATGACCTGAAGATCTATGCCTCTGGTAAAAGCGAACTTCAAAATGCTATAAATATCGTCAAGAGAGATTGGGATGGACTTTGGTTTGGACAAGTGTGCCAAAATTAGTCTGCAGAAAGGAAAGATTACTGGCGTTCCCAAGGACCCTGAGCTTGTGGATATAAGTGTTATTAGACATCTTAATACTGGAGAGACCTATACATACCTGGGCGTGCCTCAAAGCCGCATTCAGGACGTAACATCAATAAAGGAGTCTCTCCGAAGCAGATACAAGCATCTTCTTCGATAGATTTGGTCTTCCAATCTGTCGGCGTTGAACAAGGTATCTGCGATTAGCAAGCTTGCCGTCCTGGTTCTACTCTACTCGTTCGGGCTAGTTCAATGGACGAAGAACGAGCTTAAGGCCCTTGATATCACCACACGTAAGATCATGCATATGCATAAAAGCTTGCATATCAATTCGTCAGTTCCGCGATTATACATTTCACGCCGTAAAGGCGGGCGCAGACTTCTGAATCTCCAGTGTCTTTATAACTGAATTGTTCTAAGTACAGCTTACATCGTTGCGAATGGCAGAGATCCTCTCCTAAAAATGGTCAGGAAACACGAGATGATTGGCGAACGAGCGTTCCTTTACAAAGCCGCGGAGCAAGCGGACATAATGCGGCCCTAAGAGTGCTTTATTACCATCTTTGTCGCTCCCACGGTGTTGGTCGCGACCCTGCCCTGCCGAACGCTCCAAGGGAGATAGAGTCGATTGTCCGAAACGAGAAGTGCCAAATTTTCTGGAACTACGATTTTCGGGCTGCAGTCTCCGTTGCGCACTCGGGGCCTGACATTGTTCTCCAAGACTTCGAGAAACGAACTATATTCGTGATCGAATTCTCGGCTCCGTCCGAATACAACATCACTGCAAAGGAGAAAGAAAAAGAGGAGAGGTATCAAGACCTTAAAAGAGAGCTACAACGACTGTACCCAAAATATTCGGTACAAGTAATTGTCCTTGCGATAGGTGCTCTCGGAGGTACGAAACTATCACTGGTTCGTAACCTTAAAGCCATACCCGCGTACCAAAAATATGCCAAGGCACTTGCGAGATGGATGCAGAAAGCTGTCATCCTTGGGTCGCTTCGTGTCCTCAAGACACACGAGGGTTTCGCCGGCCTGTCGTTGTGATTTCGTCGTTGCCTATGACCACCCATCTCACGGTTGCGAGACGTGGCCATAGGTGTGATTTACCGCGGTGCTACTGGGGGCTATTGACATTTTTTTGGATGGCAGTTGCTCTTAGTGGGACCCTGCGGTGGTTGTTTAACTTTTGTTTTTAATTATATATATATATATATATATATATATATATATATATATATAAATATATATATATATATTGTTCTTTAGGGTCATCATTTCAACCTTCAGTTAGACTGTATACCGGGTGTCCAAAAAGTCCCGGGACGGCTAAATATTTCCTCAGGTGAGATATTTTTCAGGGCGGTCAAGATCATTCTTGAAGTAACTTTCAACGAGGAATTCAATGGTGACCTTTATTTTGATCTTGACCATGACCTTCACGGTCATTTCAAGGTCAAATTGATTTTTTTAAATGGGAACCTCTATTTTTGACCCCGGAACTGAGAGAGCGGAAAATTTTACGTCCAGATATGACCTTGACAAATCGAAAATTTGACCTGGAAAGGTCAGGGCAAGGTCAAACAACGTACAGCAGGATGACTCGACCAGCATGCATTTATGAAGAAAATGTTCAACGCAAGAGTTGTAGCATTTTATACTCCCGCTCGATTGCTGACTTTGACCTTGTCTATGACCAGAACCTTCACCAGGACATTTTCTTCAAAAATGCATGCCAGTCGAGTCATCCTGCTTCACGTTGTTTGACCTTGTCCTGACCTTTCCAGGTCAAATTTTCGATTTGTCAAGGTCATATCTGGACGTACAATTTTCCGCTCTCTCAGTTCCCGGGGTCAAAAATAGAGGTTCCCATTTAAAAAAATCAATTTGACCTTGAAATGACCGTGAAGGTCATGGTCATGATCAAAATGAAGGTCACCATTGAATTCCTTGTTGAAAGTTCCTTCAAGAATGACCTTGACCGCCCTGAAAAATATCTTACCTGAGGAAATATTTAGCCGTCCCGGGACTTTTTGGACACCCTGTATAATAATATTATCTTACAATAATTCTAGAGAGTTGCAGTATTTCTAAAATTTTCCACTTTTGGTCTACTTTTAAATTATGGTCAAATAATAAATAATTTAAGTTAACAAACGTAAGTTTTTAAACAAGTTATTATTTTGTAGACCTTTTGGATGTACTTTATTGGCTTTCGGGTCTGGTGAATTGAGAACAATAAGTTGTTTCACACGTTTCGGCATACAATCGTGGCCCTTATCGGCGAGTTTTATTAAATCTGTGAAAAGTACATAACGTCTTGAATGTACGCAGTTTTACAATTGGAAGTCTTATTCTTTGGTTAATGTCTCAGTTGTGAAATTATATCAATTCTTTCATAAAAAATTAAAATTTTATTTCATTTTTTATTAACTATTAGTATAGCTTGCAGTATTATTAAAGGACATTTTTTAACCAAATACAGTTGATGAAAATACAATGTAGTGGATACTTTTTTAAACAAATTTATAAACCAATTTTCTCAATGTTGTCAGAAAACATTGCAGTCGAAGAACTTGTTTAAAGTTATTTTTTAGCGACGTATATTTAATTGAAACTTTTTTTATTTAAACCCTTAAGCAATGTTTTTTGTGTATAAAAGAAATAATTTTAAGTAATGAATTTTCCTGTTAACATGAGGAATTATATCTGTGAAAGTGAAATTTTGTTCCCTTGAAAATCGCACTGTAGTAAAAATCCGAAATTATAAAAGACTTTATAGTTGAATAATTATTTAAATATTGTTTAAAAATGTCCTTTTCCTTATCGACAAAAAGTTTATTTTAAAAGGCAAAAATTTTTTTTTAATTTTAGAGAAATAATTTCTAATGATGACAGAAAATTTAGTACATATTTTCATGAATTCTTTAGTTACAATGATTAAATTTAAAAGTAGTATTAAATAATTATACAACTACAATGTTTTTTTGAAAAATTTATTTTTTACTCCAGTGTGATTTTGGGAATGATTTTACTTTCACAAAAATAATTTTCAATGGTAACAGAAAACTCAGTACGTTTCAATTTCAAAAATTAAAATTAAAAAAATTTTGAAAAATTAAAATTAAAAAATTTTTAGAAACATAAAACGTTTTTAAAAGAAAATTTGTATACAAGAAATCAAGGAAAAGCATATTTTTTATCAAAAGAAAATGTTTAAGGGAAGAAAATGGTTTAAATGCAATAAAATTGTCCTTGACAATTTGTACTCTTACAACTGTGCAAAATTTTGTTCGCCGACTTTCCTTCGATGAGGAAAAGGACATTTTTTAAAGAATATTTGAATAATTATTCAACTACAAATTTTTTTATAATTTCGAATTTTCACTACAGTGCGATTTTCAAGGCAACAAAATTTAAATTTCTCAGGATAATTAAATAATTCATCACTTAACATCATGTCTCTTATACACAAAGAATAAAAAAATCCAATTAAATATACGTCGCTAAAAAATAATTTCAAAAGAGTTCTTCATCTGCAATGTTTTCTGACTCCTTTTAAAAAAATTGGTTTATAAATTTGTTAAAAAAATGTTCTACTATATTATAATTGTTTTTTAATCAATTGTACTTCGTTAAAAGAATTTTTTAAAGATTACTGTAAGCTATATTAATACTTATTAATAAAATTAAAAATTGTAATTAAAGAATTTATATAATTTCTCAACTGAGATATTAACCAAGGAATAATACTTGGAATTGTAAAACTGCGTACCTACAAGACATTATCTACTTTTCACAGATTTAATAGAACTCGCTGATGAGGGCTAACATTGTGTGCCGCAACGTTTGAAACTACTTAATTGTTTTCAAATCACCTGACCCTAAAGCCAACAATGTACATCAAAAATTTCTACACCATTTATTTTTGACGGTGAATACAATCCTATTATTATTAGTCGACCTATTAGCATTTTTAATTGAGGAATAATAGGCGAGGAAATAGCGAAGAAATAGGTAAGAGGAAAGACAAAGGACCTAAGATCGAGGGCCTGGAAAAACTTCGAATCCAGTGAGGGGTAGTGTCGTTGCATACGGGAAGGGGAAGGGTACACAGGTAGCCGTGGAGTGAAAGACGATCGCCCGTTTGGCTGTCAGCAAATTTCTATGACAGGTTCGAGTTTAATTACATACCAATTTGAAGCTAATCTACATTAAATTGTAAATTTAGATTTAACTAAATTTTCATTGGAATAACTTATGTTCATTACCTGAGTTAGGTCGGACATCACTGACAATGCCCGTGCAATTTGTGAAATGATCAATTCCATGTCAAATCATGAAGTTTAACATAGATTTCCCATAAGAAAAAAGACATTTTTGTAAATTTTATTCAGAATCGTTAATCTTAGGTAAATCAAGTTGAAATTCAACAGTTTTCTTCACAATTAGCCATAAAATAAGAATAAAGACTTTTTTTAAATATCACTTCCAAAAGGCTGTTTTGAAGGATCCCAAAAAAAACCTTGTAAGTAAAAAATATGTTTTTTTTTATTTTTTTTATTTTTTTTTCGTTTTTTAAAAATAAAAATGATTTATAACACTATTTTTCATTGATATACCATCTTGACGATCTTGACCTTCTATTAAATTTCCAAGATCGTCAAGATGGTACACACTTTTACCAATTTTCCATAGAACATTTGACGTAAAATTTTTCGTTCTTTTCAAATCCTTTTAAAAAAATCATCTTGACCTTCAAATGACTTTGAAAATTTATCTGAAGGTCAAGATGGTCAAGTTGGTTCACACCTTTACATGTTATCGACTTGTTAAAAGCATCTTGGTTTGCTATTCTCAGAAAACCATGATGATTGCAAAAAAAAGCATCTTACCGTTTTTAGACATTTGACCTTGATTTTTGCACTTTTTAAGGTCACAAAAGACAAATTTCTCATAGAATATTTTTGACGTGAAAATTTCCGCTCTTTTTAACTCCGCAGTCAAAAATAGGGGTTGTCATTTTAAAAAATCGTCTTGACCTTCAAATGACCTTGAAAATTGATCTCAAGGTCAAAATAAATAGTATCGGTAAATGGTCCCCTATGTTTTGTACAATTTTTGACTGAACAATTTTTTTGTAGATGGAGTATTTTAAGAGATATTTGGATCCATGGATTAAAATGGGTCAAAGAGAATCAAGAAAAAAATCTTTGTACAAATTTGAGCGAAATCGATTAATATTTAGAGGTCGCTCAACGCAATTGTTTATTTTTGAAAAGTCACTCACCCCCAATTGCACTGCTAGGCGTATTTCATACAAATATCAATGAAAATGGTAGACATTTTTTTCGCTGCACCCTTAATGATTGTTGAAACAAATAATGCTGACCTGATTTCGAAAAATTGTTAATGATATTTAATAACAAATTATTAATTAGCAAATATGACTTAGTTAACAAATAATGTTTGCAATAATTTTTGTTCTCACAACATCTGTAAGAACATTGGTAATATGTCTCTAAACAATTATCTATTCGCTAATACACTCGCCCTCATGGGTAAATATTATTTGTCAGAAAATATTAGATTAGAAATATTAGATGTATCTTTAGAAGGTACATTTTATTACCATGGGTAAGAATATTGCTGAAAGTTGATGGGAGCAATCATAACTATTTTGTGTCATTTTTCCTTGTTTTTAACAGAGAATGGAATTTTTTTTATACAGCTCGGAGAGGTACGAAAGAAAAAGTATTATCGCAAAACATTCTCAATAGATTAACTGTATTTCATATCAAAAACTATACAAATTATCTTTGCTAGACTCTTTCCAACGAATCGCTAGGAAAATTTCTTATGTTTTGCAGCCATTCTCCACATTCTCAGACAGTAAACATTTAACTTATAATATCACAGTCTCACATTCACTATACATACGCTATTTCATGCAAGTGGCCTACATTTTTTTTGGTCCTTAAATATAGGATAAGAATGAAACGTATAATTTATTATTATATATTATATATTGAAATAATAACATATGTTTGTATCACATTTGTAAACTTAATTTAGATTATTCGAAAAACTTTATAGAATTTTTGCTTAGTGCTTTTATTCCAAAAATTTGTAATTAACATTGAAACGCTGACAATGTAGATATATTGAACTAATCGGTAAACAGTTTCTTTCTTAACTTCATGCGCTCACAGATGTGATAGAAATTAGGGTTCAGAAAACATTAAATTTAAAAAAATTACGGTACAACTTGATATTTTTTCACAAATGATGAAAAAAGATTACAAACCGAGAGAAATCGGAGTATATTCGGTGTTCCTCAACCGGCTTTACAACTTCAATAGAGAATATTTGTCAAATGAATAAAGATAAGTGATTTTGAGTATAGATATATGAATTTGTCTTAGTATTCTCTACAGTTTGAGTAATCTTAAAACAGCCTAATAAGCCCAAATTTAAGGCAAAATGACAATTTTATAAAAAGATATTTAAAAAAACGTAAAATTTTGTTGTTTTCGAAACATTAGAATAAGTCTGGAAATAATCAACACTATTTAAAGTTCGTGGGATAATTTTCAAAGTGAGGCTCCATAATATTTGTCTATATTATAGAATAGTTCTAGATTTTTTCCGTGCAATCTACCCTGGGGTCAAATTTGGAGCAAAAAAGTCGCAAAAATTCAAAAGTGTGTAAATAACTACAATTTTTGTTTGAAAATCATTCTTTATCATATTTTGATAAATTTTAGTAATATTTATAAATAAATAATAATGGTTTGAATGTTTTTAATTCATGTAAACAGTACAATCACTATTTGAAATTGGCTGCTTTATTGCACCCAGTATGACCATAGTGTAAAATCTGGGGAAAAAGATCTAAAAGTATCTTAACAGTGTATCAAAATACTGTAGAGACTTATTTTTAAAAGGAGCCAAAGAACTTTCAAACATGTTAATTATTTCCACAGTTATTTTAATTTTTCAAAAACATCGAAATTTGTCGTTTATTTGCAATATTGCTGTATTAAATTGACATTTTTCTTTCAATTCGGACTTATTGGACGCAGAATTTTATTACCTTTTGCGGTATTATAAGGAAAAACATTGCGTTGTCATATTATACACGTTAAGGCATTTTAGCACACAGCTCAATAAATAGGCGTGTACATAATTTCCGCCGATATTATATATATTATTTGATTTGATGAAATAGTTATTTGTGATACAAGGGCCCTAAGTGTCACTTTTTCGGCCGAGTGTGAAAGTTGCAGTACGAGTCGGAGTTGAGGCGTAGCCGACTATTTTTTATCACACCAGTCAATCATAATTACAAACAGGTTGCATAGAGTCCTCATCTAAAAAGCCGAGTGGGTCCAGAGATGGATTCCGGGAATGTGCGTGAGGTAAGAAGTCGATACTAAAATACCCTAAGTACCCTTAGTACACTAAATAAATACCCTAAATACCCTAAGTAAAAATTTTACGGTCTATGCTAAAAAGTGCTATTTTAGGTATCGTTCACAGTACCTAAAATCGCACTTATGATGGCGGTGTAATAAAAAATAGTTAATTTGATATATTTTGCACATTATTGCTAATATTTGAAGATTATTGCTGTTCATCAATCATTTAAAATTATACATGAAACCAAAAAGAATTCAGAGACCAATATTTCAAAGTACTTGTGGCAATTTTTTATAGTTAATTTTCTCAACCCTAAACAAGTTACATTAATTTGTAATACCTTTAAAAACATTTCAAAACATTGACATCAACGAAACTATAAAAAGTATGGATATAAGATTTTTTTTAAACACATTTTGCTAAGGCGCAAACTGAAGGTGTTCATCAATCCACACCAGTTTGAATTTCAATTTCCATCCTTTTTTCGACTGAAAAATGGTTGAAAAAAAGTACCTTTACATTGAAGAGTAGCAAAACCGTAGCCATGCGTAAATATAAAAAAAGTACAAAATTGTTTTTAAAACATTTTTGAGTTTAAAATGTCGAAGCTTGCTGCCTAAATTAGGCTTGTGTATCTCTCAACCTGATGAGTGCACGAACTTCTTGCGCCGAAAGCCTTTCTTTCTTGATTCCATTCAGCTGCTGGGACAAATAGCTTCTAACAAAGCGTATTACCTTAGACCTTTCCACAGGTAAGTGCTTCTTCTTCTTTTTAATACATCTGTCTTCCAGAATATCTGAAAAAATATGATACACTATTGTTTAGGGAAGTTTTGTTTGTTTAATCAAATTGTATAACTTTATGCCACCATACCTAATGTAGGATTTCAAATTATTTCAAGAGATTTTCACGAATTTCAAGGGGTATGAAGGAGCTTACAAAATTTCAGATGATTTTAAAGATTTTAGGTTTTTTTTTTCAAAAGATTCCTAAGAATTTCAAGAGGTTTAAAAAATTGCAAGCAACGTCAAAAAATTTTATGGGATTTCTAAAGATGTCAAGGTATTCAAAGAATTTCAGATTTAAGGGATTTTTTAGGACCTACAATTATTTCAAAGTATTTACGGGATTTTAACCTATTTTAACAGATTCGACAGATTGTAAAGAGGACTTGACAATTTACAGCGATTTTTAAGAATTTTGTAGGATTTCCACAGATTTAAGATTGATTTTAAAGAATTACTAGTGATTCCAAACATTTCAAGGGATTTTAAAGTATTTCAAGAAATTTCACAAAATGTTAAGGATATTATTGAATCTCCAAATATTCAAAAGATTTATAGGAATTTAACCGTTTGTTTTACAAAGAACCTTAATGAATAAGTTTAATTTAATTGCAAGGCATTTTCTTGAAAAACAAAGAGAAAAAGAGGAATTCATTAAAAAGGGGAAAAGAGGGTATAATAGGAGAAAAAATGTGAATCCTGTGATTTAATAAACCGTTTTGAAAATTCTGCGCAAGAAAGCAACTAATGTTATTTCCAATATAAATTGTGACGTTCCATTCTATTTAGTAACATTATAGTTTTATGTCCCCGAAGTGACCGGAAATGGGTATCGTATCTTCGCGCACGAATACCGCACTCCATTTTTTGTTACACCTGCATGGATGCCTGCAGATGATGTGTGAAAGAGGATTTTCCATGGAGGTGTGGCAACAAATTTTTTATTCCACGCAACAATTTTATATTCAACTTCAAATCAGTTTCTGTCGAAAAGCGGATTTTCAATGTATTTGCGAATATAAAATGACTTTCAATATTTAAACGAAAATGCTTGGCAACACTGAGGACAGTTCTAAATAATTTTTCTTCCGGTGAGCAAGACGATATTTATTGCAAGTAAAAACATATCTTAAAAATTCCCGGTTAAAAAAAAATGCCCGACTATTTCCTGGTGCTCAAAATTCCAGGCTAATTGCTACTTGTTTTAACAGATTTCAACGATTTCCAAAGATTTCAATGGATTTTAAAAGGGATTTAAAAAATGTCAAGAGACCTGTGGACAGTTAAATAAATTTTATTGCAAGGGATTTCTACGGAATAAACTATTTCAAGGGACATGAACGAAAACACCTGCAAAGGATTTTAATCATGTTAAGTTATTTTAAAAGATTTGAAAATTGTCAACGGACATCAAAGAATTTCGTATGGGTTCAAAGTATTGCAAAAAAGTAGATTAGATACGAGATTGAAGGGATTCAGGACCTCCAATTATCTTAAAAATTTAAGGATATTTGCAAATTTCAATTTCAAAGGAATTCAAAAAGGTTTAAATATTTCAAGGCATTTGTACAAATTTTCGCAGATTTTAAAGATTTTAATGGTTTTATAAATATATCTGAAGATCAACGGATTTCAATTAAACTTCACGCGATTTCAGATATAAAGGGAATTTTACAGATTTTTCCAATGCTGTTTATCCTATAATCGTTTTCTATATAATGATTTTATATAATGAATTTTCTATAATCGCGAAAAATAATAGGAAAATCATTATAGAACTATACTCTTTTTCCAACAATATTTTTTCGTGAGGGCAGTTTGCAATATGTAACTCGTAATTTGTAACATTATGTTTTTTCATACCATATAAATCTTCAAGTTTTGATTCTTCGCACAGTGTGCGTTTTTGCCCCGGCCGTCGAGCCGCAGCTTTTAAATCAAGACATTTATTTTTTAGATCGTCCTTCCAAATGGCTGCAGCACCGTTCCTCACTAGTAACGTTTCTTTCGTAGTCAGTTCTAATGAATTCCATACTGATGGGTCTAATGATACGTCGTCATTGATGTAAATCTGAAAACATTTGCTTCAAGTACTATGCGAACACAAAAAGAGCTGTAAATGAGCGCGCTAATAGTATATTATGCTTCAGGGTTTCCGAGTTCTCTCATGAAATTACCTCTCAGGCTTGAGGTTAGTTTAAAGCGATAAGTACTGCGCAGAACAGTGCGCGTGGGTCGAAGTAACGAACGCGCACGCTGGCGCATTTCCCGCTGACGAGAAAGTGCCCTTTATCGTCCTAGGAGAATGAAGTATCTCAAACAACAATTACATACTTTGCTGCTTCATACCACGCGCAGAAAGCGAGGAAAACATACCCGTCTTACATAAAATATTATATTAGCACAGAGTCTACCCGATGGATGATTTTAAATTCCCTATCATTTCGTAGTCCTCTCCTGGTCTATGTTTGATCATTCCGATCTGAAAATTATATTTATTTTTTTAATTTCTTGGTTCTAATTCAGAATCTTAACTTTTTTTGCAGATTTTCCATCCCCCGTCAGAATTAGTTCTTCTCAAAAATTCCTTGTTCCGAAAACAAATAATCATTCTTTTCGAAAATTACCCGTTCCAAGTACAAAATTTCAAGTAAGAATTCTCGAAATTTTCCTCTTACTCAAGGAAAATTCGTTTTTCCACATATGAATTATAAATTTTGTTGTCGAAAATTCTCTGATCCAAATCAGAATTACATGTAATTTCTTCGGAAAATTCTCTGTTCCAACTTAAAATGATCATTTTTCTCGAAAAAACACTTTCCAAGTCAGAATTATACACCAGCGTCGGAAATTATCGATACGACCAGCCCGAGTACTATTGAAAATCACCGTTCACTTTGAAACGTTATTACTCGTTCAAAAAAAAAAAAGTGTGAAACATTTTAAATAGACCTTTAAAAAGCTCATTAAATCTCTGAAATTTAAACCACACAGTCTTTGAAGCCTTATATTTAATTGAGGCCCATAAATAATTTTAAAATCTCCACGGGTTTTTGAGAAGCAACTAAAAATGTCCAAGTCTGAAATGTCAAGTTTCAGTCGGAGATTACCGCTGTTGGCCTGCGAGAGGGGTGATAGCCGAGAATTTCTCAGATTATTTTTCTTAACTTCAAGCCGTACTGTGGCTTAGGAAATTGATTAAAAAAAAAAAGAAACTGCCAGGATACCTTTGAAATCTTATCTTCAATGTAAGTTAATAAAACTTAAAAAATATTGACGGGCTCCCAAGATATGAAGACAATTCTCCAAGCGTGCCAGCGTGTAGGTACAAAATTCGATAAATTCTTTCATTTTTTCAAACTTCTCACGTGGTATATTCTCTTTAATTGGTCGGAAATATCTCTATTAGATGTCATTCGATGTGGAATTTCATAAGCTTTTAAAGAGCTTTGAAAAAAATTATTTTTTTCGATAATTCTCTGCACTAGCTAAAAATTATAATTCTGTTCGGAAATTCCATGTTTAAAGTCAGAACTAAGATAGGTAAGTCTCTCAAACTTCGAAATAAATTCCTGAATTAGATTTTTCCCCGTTCACTTATAAACGTTTATAATAATAATCATTCAACAGCAATTGCTTTATTATATAAATTTTAAAAAGAACTTAACATTCTAGAACTACAAGGTAATATATATATATATATATATATATATATATATATATATATATAATTATTGTAAAAGTAGTTTCAGACTACAGCCCAAAATGCTCTCAAAACGGAGGAATAAATTATTTTGAATAAAATTAATGAAGGTAAAATATTCCTAAAATTTTAAGTCGAAATATATTGTATTTTCATCAAAATGGAGGAATTTTCATACCAAAAAGACGAATCTTCAGAGGACAGATGAATTTTCAATGAAGAAAGATGAATTTTCTATGCAGAAAGACAAATATTCGAACAAGCAGTTCAATTTTCGACCGAAGAAGCTGACTTTTTCAGAAAAAAGTTGAATTTTGAACAAAATAATGAAATATTCAACCGAATATTAGAATTTTCAAGCAAAAGAGATGCAATCTCAACCAATAATGTGATAGAAGACTTTTTAACGGACGAATTTTCTATCCAAAAAGACGAATGATCAACAAAGCAGTTACATTTTTGACTAAAAGAAATGGCATTTTAACAAACTAGTTGAATTTGGTTGAATTTTCTACATAATAATTAAATGTTAAAGCAACTAGTGGACTTGTTAACCAAAAGAGATGAATCCTGAACCAAAAATATAATATTATGACTTTTCAACAGAAAAACAGAATTTTTAACCAAAAGAGATGAATTTTGAAGAAAAAATATAATAGTACATTTTTCAATGAAAAGGGAATCACTTTCAACCAAAAATGATAAATTTTCTAACAAAATGTGAATTTTCAATCCAGAAGGACCAATTTTCTATCAAAAAATAGGAATGTTCAACAAACCCGTCGTAATTATAATAAAAAATATAAAGAAAAAACAAGTAATTTACCTTCCCCTCATATAGCTCAAACTTTTTGAGTTTTTTTTTCTACATTGCCGAATGCTAGTGGATCCTGCTACTCGTCCTGCTGCTCATCCTGATGCTCATCCTCGCGCTCAGTGTTCTACTCTATCTGTTCGTAATCTCGCATCCCTGTTGGCTTTTCCCGTGACTTCGAAACCAGCATCGACTCAGCACCTGAGAGTCCTGGCAACCTCTCTCGACTGGTTAACAAGACATTCCTATTTTCCCTTAGAATTTCAGAGTTTGTTTGATATTTTGCTTGGGCGACTTTTACGGCCTGAAATGCAATATTTAAACAGTTTTATACAATACGTCAAGCAAACAGAATACTCTACTTAAGGGGGTATTTCTATTTGACCGGACCAAAAAATCGATTCTTTTTTTTTCTGATAGTATATAGTATGTGGAATTTGTACGCAAAGGGATTTTATTCGGTTCAGACTTTTTAACGAAGCTGCAGCAGGGTCAACTGCGCAGAGCGGAGAGTACTCAGCCGCACGCTGTGGAGGGCCGCCTCGGCTGTGACCGCAGGTAGGTCATAAATGTGTATAATAGAGTCATTCTTCGTCTCAAATAGATTTTCCTTCCCCAATACGATGTTCCGAAAGCATTTATAGATTTATATCCAAGGTCTAGTCAAAACTTTCAGTGTTAGATTGTGATGAAGAATTTTTGTATTGGCATTAGGGTCTTATGAACATATATTTAATTAAAAAACATGCATATCATTAAAGTTAAATTGGCAAACGTTTCGACCACGGATAGGGGTCCTCCTCAGTGCCAGATATTTGATAAAAACAGGTTTTTTTCCACAAAAAACCATTAAGATTAAAATAAAAGAGAAATCATGCATGAACTTAGTGTTTCTACGTCGTGCCGCTCCTCTCTCTCTCTCTCTCTCTCTCTCTCTGCCACCCTCTCTGTTTCTCCCTTCGCCTCTCTATCAGCTCCCTCTCTGTGTGGTCTTCCCGTTTCGTTGCAGAAGGTGAGGTGATTGGGGGTAAAGTAAAACACTCCGTAATCCCACAAACACGATATTCATAAACTTCATAAGCACGTTGAACAGAAGCACACACTTTTATAGTTTGAAAGGAAGTTAATAATTTCAAAACAAGGCAATTAATCGTAAGTGAAAAAACAAGTTTCTGAATATTATAAGAAGTTAGTTTTTCGACGTAAAATTAGAGACATCCGCTCTATTTAAAATCACGAAGAAAACTGAAAGAACATTCTCAGAGGTACTACAGTTTAACGACTTCAGAAATTGGAAAGAAAAACACTTTCATTTTTAAAGGGCTGCGGTAGTAAAACTGAATGACAACATGGAGCCCGGTCTCTGGGTCACTCCACCCTCAACTCCATCGCAGGGCAACCATAGCCCACACGTGTTTTCAGTTTTTTTTTCCTCTTTACAACCGGCAAATATATTTTAGAAAGGTTTGCTACGTCGGTTCTCAAATTGACCGCATTAATATTACCGGCAATATGGCACATTTCCATCACCAGACGTTTCCGATAGTGACATTCATTCGCAAGAATTTTCGCATTTTCAAAATCGAATAAATGATCGTTTTCAACACTGTGTCTAGTGAGCATTGTCTGTTTTTCAGGGATCTTATTTATGTCCCTTCTGTGTTCTCTAACCCTAACTCCTAAAGGACGTTCATTTTGACCGATATAGACCGCATTGCAATTTTGTCCTTTGCACCAAATTCCCTAGACAATATTGCTATTATGCAATTTATTTAATTTACCTTTGGTAGGTCTCAAAACTGATGTAAGGTCTCTATTGTTTTTAAAAGCCGTCGTAATGTCGTGTTGCCCGAGGATTCTCGCGATTCGTTCAGATACTCCTTCGACGTAAGGAATGCTAATAAATGACCTAATTTCCGCGTTTTGAGCTATTTCATTAATTCCGCGATGTTCCTTTTCGGCCAAAATATTCAATCTGAGATTGATACTTTCTCTAACAAATTGTTGCGGGTAAAAGTTCTCATTGAGAGTGTCTTCCACCAGTCGCTAGTTATTTTGATGAAATTGTTTATCGGAGAGGAGAATGGCTCTGTCGACCATATTGAAAACTACGCTTTTTTTGTGTTAGGTCTGAATTTCCAGTGTCACGCTAAATGTTGAGCAAGTCGTTTTTCTCAAAACACGATTTTTTTAAATGACTGACACGATTCCGTGAAAACCACTGGACCGATTAAGCTCAAATTTGGAGGATATATTTAGCAGATGTTTGGCTATAGCCCGAACTAGAATAAAGGAAAAATAATGATTTTTGAATTTTTAGCGCCATTTTGTCAATTTTCAATATTGTTGATTTGTTCTAGTCCCGGCTATAGCCGTACTCGTATATTTTGAGGATCTCTTCGATTTTTTTGTTTCGGCTGTCCTGAAGTAGCTGAATCATATCAGCCAAGTGAGGGTGTCGTTTCCGGGATACATTTTTTGAAATGCTACAGCGCCTCCTATTATTTTTTTTTAAATTGGTAACCACGTATTTTTTTAGTTTAAGATCTTATTAAAAATATAAAAAAACTTCCATCCAAAAATATTAACAATTGTATTTTTTATGAATTTTTGAAAAACGCCTGAAAAAATGTCGGTCAAATAGAAATACCCCCTTAAAGAAGAAACAAAAGAATGAGCTTTTGCTTTGCAAGATAAACAATTTACCTTATCATTCTGTTTTTTTGGTGAAGGCGGGACATTATCTGAATTTTTTATTAACGCAGCTTTGCAAGCTTTTTCAGTTGGCAATCTCAAATGTTTGCCGTTAGCAATTCCATCTTCTGTTTGCTCCTTTATGTTCTCCTTCATGTCTTTAAAATAGAAATAAAAAATAATTTATTTTCGAGGCTTTAAGAATAAATAATAATTCTCAATAAATTGCTAAAAATTGAACGATTAGAAATTCAAAATTGTGTTGTTTCAAATCTAAATATTTGAAAATTAAACAATCTGAAGCTGATACACATCAGTAATTGAATGAGTAATTTAATTTAGAATGGTTACAATTTCAGAGTTCTGAATTTTCATACAAAAAGCCAAATTTTTAATTTTTACGTTGCATAATTTTTAAGTTTTCAGTTAACATCGAAATGGTTGCATTGTGAAAAGTATAATTAACAATGAAACAAATTTCAAGTTTTTACGATTTAAATTTCAAACGCTTTAAATTTGAAATTATTCATTATACTTTCATCAAAATTTTAAGCTTATATTTGAAACAAATTCTAGGATAATTAACATTAGAATAAATAACACAAAAATATTGAAGGAAATAATGTAAAATGTAGCGAAACCTTAGAGGACGAATTTCTTTTAGACCGTTCATAATTTCACATGAAAGTACACAAAAATAGCGTTTCTGCCCAAATGAACTGTACACAGGAAAAATCTGTGGATTCCTTTCGTATCTTTAAAATCTCTCTAAATTAAATTAAAATCCATATTAAAACCTTCTGGAATCTCTTGAAATCCCTTGATACCTCTGAAAATATTTGTAATTCTTTTGAATCTGTCAAAATCCATAGAAATTTGTAAAATGCCCCAAAGTCTTTAAAATACTTCGAGGTCCTATAAATCTTAATCATCTCTCCTTAAATTGTTGAAATCAGTGGAAATCCTTTAAAATAACACTTAATTTGTTCTGTAAAGTATACATAATTTGGAATCCATTGAATTCACGGAAAAAAGGTATTAAAGAAGACTATCTAGGTATTACTAGTTAATATCTTAGCGATTTAACTATGGGACAGAAATCTAGATATTGAAGTAGAGCATCAATAGATATTAAAAAAAAGATCTTACCTGACAATATCCAAGATAATAAAGGGCAGAATCTAAGATATTCAACAAATATTTTTAATTATGCAAAAATTACCTGTAAAGCATGCCAATTTCTATAAAATCCAAAAGGATTTTACATCGCAGTCTTCTGTCTTTGATGTCCGAATCCTCGAGCATTGATAATAATACGCTGTTCAAGGCTAACATAAGTGATGCCTGTAGCGCCAAGTCCTAATTTCCTTTAGAAAATTATGATATCCATGTTGTTATGTCCTAAGGAATTAAGCAAGAGATAAATATTATTCGTAACGCATAATTTAATCAATTAATTCCCTTTATTTTTTCCCTAATTCCTCGTTTGTGAGAATAATTTATTCTAGTGGGATGAGGATGCTAATGATAATTCTTTGACGATGTTGTCACGGCCTGTGACCGTTATATGTATATACATAATATTTACTTATTTATAATAATAATCACTTTTCAATATCAATTATATAAAATATTCACAACCTATAACTTAGTATTACCATAAGAGTATTCTTTGAATATATTCTCCGAACAAAACTTATCGAGAACTGAAGGG
>CAKNYM010052030.1:161956-200466 GCA_932195095.1 Andricus curvator
ATAGAACATTTAATATATATATATATATATATATATATATATATATATATATATATATATCCGAAGACTGCATTATTTATAAATTAATCTTTATTTCTTTTATTATTAATCACTATAATCAATTATTATTGTTATAAACATTTACTATTTATATTATGAATCATATTATAAATTCTATGTAAAATTCTAAGGAATATCAAGTAATACAAATGTGAATGCGCGTTCATTGCCGTCACAACCAATCAGAAGATCGGAAGCCCCACGAAGGAACACGCGAGGCCCATCTACTATGGCCAAATTGGTGAAAAGGCCATAAACGTCACAATGATATGTGGCGGCCGACAACCCCTCAAGAAAATGCATCGGAAACACCGGCGCGTGGCCTCCCACCTGTGCACTATTCCAGGATGTGGGTCAAGAATGCAATAAATCTTGTCAGAAAATGGTGCACGAAGGGACTATTCCTCCACCCCTGATCATATTTCTGCCTATATATACCCATGTTTTTAAGGGTTACAAAAAAGTTTAGTTCTACCGACGAATCACTGCTGAAAACTCTCCGGAACGTGTTAAAATTTAAATTCAACAAAAACAAAAGTGTGGACTTAGTAAAAAGGGGTCAATCATTCATAAACTTAGAATCAGTGAAAATAGTTTAAAAGTGAGTAGACTAAATCTAGAACTACTTAAATTGTTCAAACTAAAGTCAGTGACCCCTCAAAAGAAATAAGAAAACCCTCCCAACAAGTTCTACAACCACCTTTGTATATTTATACAAAAGAGATCACGCTGAGTCCTGGACCCGTATCCTTCCGGAGTCACTAAACGTGTTCAAAGGAGTGGATCAACCAATGAACCACTGGGCACCTTTAAACTACAAAATACAGGATAATTAAACGTTCCAAGAAACAACTCAACAAGATTTTCGCTAAGTTTTTTTTTACATTTCTATCCCTTATTTCTCTTTTCAAACTCATATAAAAAATCTTGACACTAAAGTGCTTTCCTTTTTTAAAGGGTGGACACCAAGACCAGAATTGTGGGACAAATTCATCAAGTTCCATGTTGTGGAAATCAACTTAAAATCAGTAAATAAAACACTTAAACAATATTCGCGAATTCATACTTTGTAAAATTTACGTTAATAAATTATCATTTTATATCATAAAATCGACTATCTCAATATTTCGTATTTGCTTGTTCCTCGATCCATGATTTCTATTTTTAAACAAATTTAGAATCAAAAAAGGAGGAAGTAGGGTAAGTTTTAGTATTAACTATTTTATGATGAGGTGAGTAAGTCTTATTCAAGACGTAACAATATTATGACTATACAATTATTTATTAAACGATGTTAAAGTAGAAATAAGTTGGAAGGCACAAGTGAAAACATAGATTATACAAGGGATTTTTGGAGACACAATAGCTTTGTGATTTTTACAAGATCTTTACTCACTTTCTCAAGTTGATTTGAGGCTGAGAGGAATCCTCTTAGGAGTTAGTTCCGTACAAACACAGTAATCCCAAAGTAATAAACTTCTCACACACTGTTCGATATTTTTAAGTTACATCTCGTAACACCTCCCCTCGCAGATCGAGGATAGTCAGAAAAAATGTTGGCTATACTCGATATTTCGGCAAAATTAATAGTTGAATTTATGCGCCGTAACAATCAATTATAACAAATTGTTAATTTGTCGATTTTTTTCCATCTAATTAACGTCTAATAACAATGAATTTAGAAAAAATGCTTATTTTACAATTTTGAATGAAGGTATTTTTCAATGTTACAAGTTATTAATGTTGAACAAAACTCTGGTTTTACAATTTTTCTATAATAAATAACATTTTAATAACACAAAGTTATTAATTTTGAGTAAAACGCAGATTTTACAATTTTCTAAATTGCATAGTTATTAATTTTGAGTAAGACGTTGATTCTACAATTGACTGTTTTAAATAACACTTTCAATATTATAAACTTATTAATTTCGAGTAAAACGCTGATTTCACAGATTTTCTGCCTATATATACCCATGTTTTTAAGGGTTAAAGAAGTTTTAGTTCTACCGACGAATCGCTGTTAAAAACTCTCCGGAACGTGTTAAAAATTTAAATTCAACAAAAAGAAAACAGTGGACTTAGTGAAAAAGGTCAATCACTTATATAAAAAAAACTTAGAATCAGTGAAATTAGTTTAAATCTCAACAGAAAAGATCTAGAATTATTTTAATTTCAAACTAAAGTCAGTGACCCCTTAAAAATCAAGGAAACCCTGCCAAGAAGTTCTCCAAACACCTTTGTATGACTATACAAAAGGCATCAAGCTGATTTCTGAAACCGTATCATTCGCCAGGGACTGAACTTGTCCAAGGGAGTCAATCAACAAAGGAAGGACCGACCACATTTTAACTACCAAATAAAGGATTATTAAACGTTCCAAGCGATAACTCAATACAGATCGTTGGTAAGTTTGTATTTGTCATTGCTATCCCTTATTTCCTTTTTTTTTAACTTATTTAAAAAATCTCGTCACTAAAGTCTTTTCCTTTTTTTGAAGAGTGGACACCAAGACGAGGTTTGGCTACAATTCTCCAAGTTCTATGTTGTGACAATCAAAAAACAATTTTAGAATATTGACAAATCACACATTTGTAAAATCCATTCTAATAAATTATAATTTTATATCTGGAATTCGATTATCTCAACCTTTCATCTTGTTTTTTTCCTCAATCCATGTTTTCTATTTTGTAAAAAATTTAGAACCAAAAAAAAGAGGAAGTAGAGTAAGTTTTAGATTTAACTATTTTATAATGAGGTAAGTAGGTCTTATCTGAGACGTAACACAATTGTCTGTTTTCAAGAACATTTTCAATATTACAAAGTTATTACCTGTGAGTGAAACGCTGATTTTACAATTGTCTGTTTTCAATCATATTTTCAATATTATAAAGTTATTAATTTCGAGTAAAACGCTGATTTCACACATTTTTCTGCACCATTGTCTGTTTTCAAGAACATTTTCAATATTACAAAGTTATTACCTGTGAGTGAAACGCTGATTTTACAATTGTCTGTTTTCAATAATATTTTCACTATTATCAAGTTATTAATTTCGAGTAAAGCGCTAATTTCAAAACATTTTTGCACCATTGTCTGTTTTCAAGAACGTTTTCAATATTACAAAGTTATTACCTGTGAGTGAAAGGCTGATTTTACAATTGTCTGTTTTCAATAATATTTTCAATATTATAAAGTTATTAATTTCGAGTAAAACGCTAATTTCACACGTTTTTCTGCACCATTGTCTGTTATCAAGAACATTTTCAATATTACAAAGTTATTACCTGTGACTGAAACGCTGATTTTACAATTGTCTGTTTTCAATAATATTTTCAATATTATAAAGTTATTAATTTCGAGTAAAACGCTGATTTTACACATTTTCAGTATTAAATAACATTTTCAATAATAATATTGAGTAAAACGTTGATTTTACAATTGTCTGTTTGAAATAACATTTTCAATATTATGCAGTTATTAATTTCGAGTAAAACGGTTATTTTACACATTTTTTGTATTAAATAACATTTTCAATAATAATATTGAGTAAAACGTTGATTTTACAATAATTGTCTGTTTTAAATAACATTTTCAATATTATAAAGTTATTAATTTCGAGTAAAACGGTTATTTTACACGTTTTTTTGTATTAAAGAACATTTTCAATATTATAAAATTCGTAAATTTGAGTAAGATGCTAATTTTTAAAAATTTCCTGTATGAAAGAACATTTTTAGTATTGAAAAATGAGTCATTTTGAGTAAAATGCTAATTTTACAATTGCTTGTATGAAAGAACATTTTCGATATTACAAAATTATTAATTTTCAGTGGAACGATAATTTTACAAATTTGAATGGCATTTATATCAATGATCGTAG
Organism: Andricus curvator; assembly: GCA_932195095.1. Taxonomy (NCBI): domain Eukaryota; kingdom Metazoa; phylum Arthropoda; class Insecta; order Hymenoptera; family Cynipidae; genus Andricus; species Andricus curvator. Next base: position 165,900 of record CAKNYM010052030.1, read on the forward strand.
TATTGTCGAGTTTTACTCATAAGTGAAAATTATCAAAGGAAGAAAAATTATACAATGAACAAAAAGTTATTGTATCATTTTTCAATTGGACTTCACAGTAAAATATAATTACGACAATAGTCAATTTCGTTTGAAGGATTAACTCAAACATTAAATGAAACCGTACTATCGCACCTATAAATGATGCTAAATTCACAACGTTCAAAGCCACAAGTTTATATTCCATAAATTATGGTGATTTACATATGAAGCAATTAACGTTAAGATTATTGTCGGTATATGATGATTTTCTTATAATTGTTATACTTTCTACTTGTAATTTGATTGTATGGGAATTTATATTCTATAATTTATTAAATTTTTTCTTAATAATCATGCTTTTTTTTAGTTTTTTGGAACTGCATTAAAATTAAAATTATTATTCATAAAAATATAATTATTTTATAATTTCTATTTTTAAAAGGTAACATTTAATTTGTATAAATTACGTGCAATAAAAGATTATATATTTTTTCTCATTTTTATATATTTTTTCTTAAAAATCAATTTTTTTTATAGATTTGAATGTAATCACTTTTTATAATTATCTGATTCTTATGTGTAAACAAAAGAAATGATTCTTATATGCCGATAAAAAGAAAAATGCACTGAAATAAAATAAGTATTTGTGCAGATACAATGAATTTTATAATTTTTATTCTTAAAAATCAAATTTTATTCTCTATCAATTTTACTGTAATCACTTTTATATAGTTAAGTGATTCTTATATGTGAATAAAAATGAAAATGAACTAAAATAAGAATAATTATTCGTATACTTATCATGTATTTTCTAATCCCTATTCTTACAGGCTAAGAATTACTTTCTATATATTACGAGCAATAAAAACTTTATATTTCTTGTAATTTTTATTCTTAAAAATCAATTCTTTTTTTTTCTCTATAACTTGTAATGTTATCATTTTTGTATAATTATGCGATTTCTATATGTCAATATAAAAGGAAGATGAACTAAAATAAGCATAATTATTAGTATATATACATGTTATAATTGAAAAGTTTTTAGTAATTTCGAGAAAGAGCGGGACATGAAAAAATGAGCTGAGGTAATCAAAGGGTTTGTTTAGTGCGACTCTGGCTATTTTTGGGTGGGAGTACTGGGACTCTTTTTCCTTTTTTATTGCTGGTGGTTTTCAACGTCCATTTCTTTATTTAGTTTTTCTCAAGGAAGCGGACCTAAAAATTTGGAATCAATTCTCCTGTGCTAAATGGTAGAAGGACAATTTTCCTTCTTTAATGAGTTTTCACTAAGGGTGGGGGGTGCACTGGAGCTTTTCTTTCTCGGGGCCCTGTTTGTCATAAGTCTGGAGTTTTCAAAGGTTGCCGGTTCACCTTGTTTTCAAATCTCCACTTTTCTTTTTTTTTTACGCGTGCGTTGTAATATAAACAACAACAAAAATGACGGATTTCAACATTGAAGAGCTATTGAATTTAGACATTCCTAGTGAATTAACTTTTTCACCCGAGAGTTATGAAGATTTATTAAAAATTATTGATTTGGAATCGGCAAGTGATCGCGAGTCTTTCGCTAAGTGTTTTGGATCCTCGGTGGATGTTTTGGCGGTAAATAATGGACCTGGACCGTCATCGACTTTAATGGTTAACGAAAATATTCCTGTGCCATCAACGGATACTAAAAATGAGGTATATACAAACGAAATTGGGGCACAAATTAACTTGTGCAAACGAAAAAGGATAGACGATGAGGGTAATGTAGGGGCACCTCAGGAATTAAAAATAGTTTGCGGTGAAAGTGAAAACATCCGTGATAGACTAATTATAAACGCAAATTGCTTCGAAATCCGTGAATCGAGGCTTGAGCGTAACAGACGCATTTTAAGCCACTTAGTTTTGTGGTGAGGGTACGAAAGAGCCGGGCAAGTTATTGTTCGGTATAATACCACGAACGTCAAGGGTCCTGCTTTTTGTTATTGTCTACCGGAAATTGAGATGATAAAGGAGGCTTTGTTAGAGGAGCTTGAGGTTTACGGATTGTGTGGAGTACTGCGCCTTGGAGATTATTATTTCCGAGTCAACAGGTCGCATTTGGTTCATGTAAGTAAAAAAAAAAATATGATTCTGCTATAAAAATAAATATAAGTAGATAACTTGAGCTATAGCGCGCCCTGTGATGGGTCGAGAGGCGTGGCCTAAAAGGAGGAGCAAGGGGAGGAGAGGGGAGTGACCTCCCCTAATTGACCGAGGGGCGTGGTCTAATTACAAAATGGCGCCCATTGGGGGGGGGGGCGTGACCTAATTACAAACTGATGCTAATTAGGGGCGTGTCCTAATTACAAAATGGCGGCTATACTTATTGATCGAATGAGTTATGCTAAGTTGGAAAAGGGGAGGAGTTACACATAATCCCATCGAATGGATGATTCTCAGCTCGAAAAGGGGAGTGGGCCCCACCCCATCCTACTGAATGAATGTATCGAAGTTGGGAAAGGGGAGAGAGCCCCACCCCCTCCGTGTTAGTCTAAGAGTAACGGACTGTAATTACATGAAGGTATGTATAATATTCAATTCACTAATTAAAATTTAAAATTATCCTAAACTATTGTAAGCGAAAGGTAGTAAATATACACATTTTTAAATTATAATTCCATATCTGTTTTTATTGAATTTCCAACAAAATACATTTAATTATGTACGTGTAGAAAAAATAAGTTCAACCTCGCCAACAATGTATGAAATTAACATGGTTGTCAGTTCCATAAAAACGATTTCAAAATATAATTCGACGAATTTTTTCTCAAGTTTTGTTTGTACCTGACTTTTGAAGTATGCAGATTCAAACTTAATTATCTGACGGATTAACTCCTCATTCGGTGAGTTTATATTTTCCGAGACGTTGAATTCTTCTGAACCTTTCATCGACACAAAATGACATTTTTCAGTCCTTCAAAACTAGACTTCTGAATAACTATCTCGGGGATATATAGCTTTTTCTACTTGGCCTCCGTCTCACCATGCTTCGCTTCATTGTTTGTCTCACCGTTGCGCTCCTTGCCTTCCCTCAGAATTATTGCTTTGTTACCGTGAGCGGTCGTAAAAACGAGCGTGTATTTACCCAATTCAATGGTTTGCAGGTATAAAGGCGAATTCCCGACACAGAAGTACGATTCTATTATATGCAAGCGTTGTTTGAGATTTGTCCAAGTTGCCGAGTCGAAGGTCATTCCGCTACCTGAACTGTTCATAATTTTAATGACCGATTGAAATTTTCCATGCGATTGAACCTCTAGTCCAATTAGAATAGTCTTGGAAATTGAATGATTAAGTCTGTAAACAGTTGGCAAAATCATTTGTTGTGTGGTTCTCTTCATGCAATTTGTAGACATCATGACATGGCATGGACTTTGAAAAATCAAAGACCTGCGAAGGTTCTACCTCTGTTGAATCGATGTTAACTTGCGACATAGTGGCTCGTTCAGATATAAAAACTCAACTGATTCAAAGAGGTTCCGCACATGGTTTTATATATGTGTAATATTTAAGGAGTGGGGCGGCATTCTTTGTTAAGAGGTGGGAACCATATGTGGCGAGCGTGGGAATAACCGTTATGTCTCACATGTAAAGAAAGAATATAATGCTGTATTTCCTAGAAATTACAAAATATACCGGGGGTTTCATATAAATCACACAAGAAACCTACATGTCATGGAAATTGCACAAAAGAATGTGTGCTGAACACATGCACACATAAATCACACATGAGACTTCGTAAGTTCTGAAAATTCCAATTTTCCATAAACATCACAAAAGAACATGTTGCTCACACCTGCATACTATAAATTACACATAAGAATCTGCGTTTTCCAAAAATTACATAAAGGTCTACATGGTTCAAAACCATACTCTGATTAGGTTTCATTCAGTGTGTAAAGCAATTAAATAACAAAAGCACATGATTTCAGAAACTAACCAATTGTGATGTAAAGTAATAAATTACCCAGGTGGTTATAGAAAAAAATTCGGTGAAAAAATTCTGAAAAAATCTTAAAGGAGATACTGAAATTTTTCGTTGGAAATGGAAAGTGATTATTGCAAACGCGTGTACAATGCTTTGTGCTGCGAGTTACAATACAACAATTTTGAATTTTATTAGGGTTGCTCATGGAAAGCAAGAAGAAAAAATGGGTCTTCGAACTCATTGTATTCTAAATTCACTTTATGAAAAAGCGGAAGTACCTGCTGTGAACATTTAGCTACACGATAAAATGGAGACTAAAGCAGATTCTTTTTACTGTGTAGTACCTATTAAAAAGGTAGATCTTTTGAAGACTATAAATTACACCTGATACAATTGAAGATTACGTGATATTCTATAGATTGAAAAAACCCTCTGCAAACAACGTAACTGTTGGTTCCCAAAACTGATGTAGACTAGACAGAGGCGTAGAAAATTTCCTATGAAAATGTCGACCACCTCGTAAACTGTGTCGATGAACGAATTTCAAAAGCCCACCGGGCACCTCCATAAAAACAGCACAGTATGGTAGGTACCGATGTGTTATTGTCCTAAGAAGTTAACCTCTTTCGAACCGGTGTCGGAGATGCAGTGGACAAGTTTCAAAAGTACGGGGGTGGAGGGGTGTGCAACACAAAAGTAGGTAGTAGGAGGGATAGATATTTTCTGTTCTTAAATACTCACCCTTCGATTCTCAGGGATTAGTTTTCGCTCAATCGTCTTGAGTGACATACGTTTGAATTTTTAACCTCAAAAAACCCGGAATAAAAATGATTAAAATCGAGGAGCTAGTATATAGCCTGCTGCTTATTGCTTATCGTTTAACGGACGCGGAGTGTTTGTTGTATCTCCAGAACATTCTGGCAACCTGCGATCCGGCTGAGATATTCCGGATATCTCAACTGCTAGTTTCGAATAGTGCGCTACGCTTGGCGTACATCATGTTTGTGGAACGAAGTGCTGAATTAGCTCGTGATCTGTTAGGTATGTGCTTTTGAATATCTGTGGCTACTCGCCAGCATATGAGGATGGGGTGGAGATACCCGCTTGTGAGAGTTGGCCCCGGAAATGAGGTGTTTCATCCCAACGAGCATGTGGATGAAGATGAACCACCCATGTGTTGGAGAGAATATGAAGAGGAGGACCAAATTAACGACTATGATGAAGCAACATCGAGTAGAGGGGTATTCTCCGCATCTATGGTTCCGATAAACCGTGAGTTTTTAAATAAAGTTTTCACAAATATTTTTAGGATTGAACAAGAATGATTTTTTTTAATATTTCAAAGATTTCCAAAAATTCACAAAGTTTTAAAAATATTTCAGTGCTTTCACAAAAATGTGCATATCTGCCTAAAAATGAATGAATAATTTGATTGAATTTAGTAAAGAAATTTTTTTTATTTCATTTTTTGTTGAAAAATTGAGTACAATTTTTTACATTTTACTCAAGAAAATTATTCGTTCACGCTTATCATTTTAAAAGAGTATAAAGAATAAAAAAATTTAACGATATTCATTTTTAGAATTATATTTTCAAAAATGAATGAATAATTTGATTAAATTGGGGTTAAAAATTTATCACTTTTATTCTCTTTTTCTTTGAAATATAAAAGAGAATTTTTCAAAAAGATTTAAACATTTTTACGATAATCCATGTTCAAAATTAACTGCCTAAAAATGAATGAATAATTTGGTTGAATTTAGTATAGAAATTTTTTAATTTTATTTTTTGTTGAAAAATTAAGTACAATTTTTTACATTTTACTTATTAAATTATTATTCGTTCATTTTTATCATTTTAAAAGAGTATAAAGAATAAAACATTTGAACGATATTCATGTTTAAAATTATATTTTCAAAAATGAATGAATAATTTTGTCACGTTCTGTGACGTATATAACTATATTATTTATACTTATATTATTAATAGGCGCCACATATATACTTATGATTTATATTATTAATTATGATAGAAAAGGATTATGGACTTATAAAAACGCACAAACTCGGGCATATACATTTTTATCCATCATGATAAAATCAATAGTCTGAACTCTGCAGTACTAACCAGGCAGTTTGGAAATCTTGACTTTTCTATATACTGTTAAAATACAATGACTTCTCGCCTACAAATCTCCGAACGCAGCTCATAAAAATCGGCCAAGAAACATTAAGGAGGGTGGCACAATGACCAGTTCCTTGGACTCAAGGAACGGCACCTTCATGTACTACGCCTTCAGATATAGACACCTGGATATCAATTGATTTCAACTGATACGTCCCCTCTCCGTCAAGTTTTTGGTTGTCAAGTTTTTGGTTGTTACCACAATGGAATCTCCTGTATATAAACCCAGGATCAGAATCAGAACATCAGTCTATCTCCAAATTTCAAATCGGGTGGAAGCTCTGCCCTAGAGCACATTCTCAAATAAACATTAAAAATACAGATAGATTCCGGTTATTTGGAAACGGTTTCCAAGTAGTTAAAATTTCAAATTGAGAAATAAAAATAAAATCAGTGTTATGCTTCGGAAATTTCCAATCGAACTGAAGTCGATTGTAAATTTCAAAATCCTTAAAAATCAGTGAAATCAAACCCAAGATTATTTTCAAAATTCTATTGTCAACGATCATTACCCTAAGTAACACCACGGGACCTGAGCCTACCTGCTTCCTAATACACTCCTTTGACAAAATCATCATTGTCAACCATCGGAACGGTGAACGACCAGAAGGCCGAGCAACGTAGCCGTAGTAAACTAATGAACCTGAGGACCGAATTGAGTTAATAACTCACAATACTTAAATTTCTTTTAAAAACTCGTCATTAAGATCTTCCTTTATATTAAGGTGGAGATCTGGATGAGGAGTTTCGCTGCCCGAGAGTTTCCAGTGCAACAACCATTTTTTTGAACAAAAGCAAATAGAACAAATAAAATTAAAGTCAATTCAGAAAACAAAATCCTTTCTCTTTTTTTTTTAACAAATTAAATTCAGCTATCTCTCTTTGACTGTGTATTTTCTTATATTTAATAGACTCAAATATTATATGTAAAATTGTATTCCATTCAATTAGTAGATTATTGTGTAGTTATCTCAACCTTCGGAAGTTATTCTCATCCCTGTTTCGAAATCCTAGATTTCGTTCAAAAACGAGAAAACCTTCTAATTAATTATTTTTAACAGGTAAGTTTGTTCCTTTCAGGACGTAACATACCTCGTTATAAAATTGGTGCATCGGTCGCGGAAACTAAAAACTACCGATAACAGAGATAACTACCAAATTTGTTCTGCTTTTAAATTTTAGCAAAAAATTTGTTTTCAGTATTTTGAAATAAAATATCAAAATCCATTCAACATTTTTATTTGAATTAAAAAAATTTAAATTAAGTTATATTTTAAAAATATTTTCTTGTAAATAGAACAAAAAAGCACATGGAACTCAACGGAATGCAAAAAACCTATTAATTTGAGGAATTGTGCTTATACCATTTATATATGTGAATTTATAATATCTGTGTTTGTGCCCTCTACCATTTATGTTTATGCTTTGTACCATTTATGTTTATGCCCTGTACCCCCACCATATAATTTCTAAAAAATTTTATATACTCTGAAAAAATTCTTGAATTCTTGAAAATATTAATTTCAACTTATTTTCATAATGAGAATCATAGATGTCGGGCCAAAATTCTGAATCACACAAGGCAATAACACGCCTTCAAGTTTCACAAAATCCTCAGCTAGCAAAAATAATCGCGAATAATCAACAACTTCCAATAAGTATTCGAAAAACTTCAGAACCTGATTTGGGCTCAGACTTTAAAAACAATTCAATAATTAACGCACCAGGTACTAGTGATACGTCGGAAATCACTTCAGAAATTGAATCTATAAATAAAGATTCCCCAATTGATACTGGTTTGGAAGATAAAACTTTAATTTTTTCTTCAAATTCAAAAAACTTTCAAAACGAAACTTTAGATAACAATACATTGAACGACGTGACTATCACTTTTAACATAAATATCGACGATCAAAATATAGCAAATTCAACAATAATTGGCAATACACAGAAAGAGGTATTAAATAAAGAAAATTACCTTAATAACTCAAATCCATTTTGACAGCAACAATTTCAAGAAACTCAACCAAAACAAGAACCTCTTATACCGGCAGGAAAAATCCAATATACTTCAAACTTAAATTTCAAATCAGAATCAAACTCAGACTTTGACCCACAAACATCCAAAATGAGTAGACTACCTACTAACCAACAGGTCTCACTCAGAGATGCACTGGAGGTCATTCAATTATTCGACGGAACAAGTAACGTCCCTTTTAGTCACTTTGTCGAAGCATGCGAAGAAGCAAGGTCAATGCTACCATGTATAGAAGTGGAAGCAAACCTAGTTAAACTGCTTAGAAGTAAACTTGCGGGGGAGGCCCGAAAATGCATATATGGGTACACTTACAATACGATTGATGAACTAATAAATAAACTGAAAACAGTATACGCACCGATAAAAACGGTTTATCAACTTCAGGGAGAATTGGGTAACATTTATCAATGGGAAAACGAAAAAGTACTTTCATATGCAACTAGAGTAAAAGAAATTTTGGATAAAATCAGTGACGCATACAGAGCAAAAAATAAAAATATTTTGACAGCAGAAGTCAATAAAATAAAAGACAATTTTATAGAAGAATTAGAAAAAGACGCAGTCGATTGTTTTATTAGAGGTTTAAGAACAGAACTTCAAACTAGAATAGAAAAATCACTATCATTTTCAGAAACAATGAACAGCGCGTTGGAAATAGAAAGATCAATTGCCGCAACAAAAGAACTAAGAAAAAGATTAAACTACCCTCAAATAGATGAAATAACACAAAATACAATAAAAACTAATAAAGTTAATATTACTCGCGAAGATATCGCATCATGTCAATTCTGTGGAAAGATTGGACATATGGCACCAACATGTAGAAGTTTTATTGAACAATTATCAAATTTTAACCAACCACAAAATCAATTTCAAACCAGAAATCAAAGACAATTTTTCCCCAATAGTTTTCAAAATCAAAGACAATTTTCTCTTATAATTTTCAAAATCAAAGACAATTTTCTCCCAATAATTTTCAAAATCAAAGACAATTTTCTCCCAATAATTTTCAAAATCGAAGACAATTTAATCCTAATAATTATCAAAATCAAAGACAATTTTTGCGTAATTATTCTCAAAATCAAAGACACAATTTTCCTAATTATTCTCAAAATCAAAGACAACATTTTCCTAATTATTCTCAAAATCAAAACCAAACTAACAATCGATTTTTACCACAAAACAATTGGTCAAATAATAACCCTCGATACCAGTCTCGAGAAACTCAAAATAAATACAGCTAAGAAAGTCCCCCTTGGAGAGAACAGGCACGCAGCCAACAATGGAATAGAAATGACTCTCACAACGACCCTAACCATCCAAATAATTACCAGTCTAAACCTAATTTTATACAAAAAGATAAAATAATATGCTACTATTGCAAAGAAGCGGGTCATATAATTAATGATTGCCGTAAGAGACAATATAATAATCAATATCAAGAACAAGAACAACCTCGACAATTAAATCCTCCACAACAATTAAATCCGGAAAACTCCAATGTCCTTCCCAGACCGGTTGCTCAGAGGAAGGCCTAAATCAAGAATCAAATGCATCCAATTCTAATTTTGAAAATATAAAGGAACAAAAAACAGCAAAAATCAACTTGAGCGTTACTAATACCATCCCTCATATAACATTATCATCAAACGGTTTAAAAAATCCCGTAAGATTAATGATTGATACAGGAGCTGGACCAAATTTAATTAAAGAAAAATCAGTCGAATCATTTATAAAAATAAATAAACAAAATTGTCTGAAATTGGCAGGAATTAACGAACACCCAGTATACACTCTTGGTCAAACAACAATAAATATTTTTGAATTTCCAATCATTTTTAATATAATCCCCAATGAAGTTCCAGTTGATCACGATGGCGTTATACGAACAGAATTTTTTCAAAATAATAACGTAAAAATAAACTGCGAACAGAAACAATTAGAAATAAATGAAAAATATTATCCGTTTGATTCCCAAGAAGTAATCACCATCCCAGCAAGAACAATTTTTGAATAACCGGTTCAACCGGTTTTATTCCTGAACTTTTACCAAATAGTGGAATATTTTTAGGAAAGGCAATAGTTGAAATTCCAGTCCCTACAGCAGAACTTTTAGATTTTGACGAAATCAAAATTCCGGAATATTATATGGAAACTTCAAATAAAAAACAAACTCAAAATCTAGAGTCACAACCAGTTGAAAATACATTTAACTATTTTGATATTCAATATAATCAAGAAGATCACTTTCATCAAATTTTGAACAGTAACGAAGAAAATAAACTCGAAAATATAAAGAAATTATTACGCTTAGAACATTTAAATGAAGAAGAATATACTCAAGTTGAAAAACTTATTATTAACAATGAAGACATTTTCCAAATCCCAGATGAACCTCTTGAAGCAACTAACGTACTAAGACACAATATCCCTACAGGAGAAAGTCAACCCATATTTACGCAACAATACAAACTTCCCCAAGTTCAAAGACAAGAAACAACTAGACAGGTCAATGAACTAATAAAAAATAAAATAGTAAAGCCATCTCAATCACCTTACAATTCACCTGCTTTTCTTGTACTTAAAAAACCGGATTCCCACGGAAATAGAAAATAGCGAATGGCTTTAGATTACCGTAAATTAAATGAACAAACTATAGGAGATTGTTATCCCCTCCCTAATATCACGGATATCTTAGATCAGTTAGGACAAGCACAATACTTCTCGGTTTTCGACCTGGCCAGTGGTTTTCATCAAATAAAAATGAGTCCGGAAGACTCGCACAAAACTGCCTTTTCAACGCCCTACGGACACTATGAGTTCGACCGCATGCCTTTCGGTTTAAAGAATGCACCTGCAACCTTCCAACGTTTAATGGATCTCGTTTTAACCGGCCTTCAGGGAATCGAATTATTTGTATATTTGGATGACATAGTCCTATATGCAAATACCTTAGAAGAGCACGAAGAAAAATTCACAAAATTAGCAAATAGATTAAGAGAAGCAAATTTAAAACTCCAGCCAGATAAATGTGAATTTTTACGTCCAGAAGTAGCTTATCTTGGACATGTCATTTATAAAGAAGAAGTCAGGCCAGATCCGAAAAAATTAGAAGAAGTAAGAAATTTTCACAATCCGAAAAAACCTAAAAACATAAAAGAGTTTATAGGACTTGCAGGATATAATAGAAAATTTATTGAGGCCTTTTCAAACATTGTAACTCCACTCAATAAATTATTTAAAAAAGATGTAGAATTTAAATGGACAGAAACTCAACAAAAAGCATTTGATACACTAAAAAATAAATTGTGCGAAGAACATTTATTACAAAGACCTGATTTCACTAAACCTTTCGTTTTAACAACAGACGCTTCCGATTATGCAGTCGCAGGCATTTTATCCCAAGGCAAGGTTGGCAAAGATAAGGCAATAGCATATGCATCACGATCTTTGTATGTATACCATTAAGCCATTTCCCTTTCAGGGTAGGCGTGACACTACCCGATTCGAGTAGTGTTTCTAGGTTAGTTTCTTGTAGTAAATAACTACAAGTGTGGGCTCACCACACCCGCGATGTGCCAACAGCACTCAGTTTTCTCGAATGGTCACCCATTCAAGCACTAACCGCGCCCAACGCTGCTTAACTTCAGTGATCTGACGAGAACTGGTTTTTTCAGCGTGGTATGGCTGTTGGCCATCTTTAAGCGACAGAATACTATGTTAATAAGAAGTAAATTAAAAAAAAATAATCCAGAAATACATGAAAATTATGAAGAAGAAAATAAAAAAATTGCTGAAAATTCTCAGGAAGAAGAATCAAAAGAAGAATTTAAAAATACAAATCTGGAAATTAGAAAGCGAGGTAGACCACGTAAGGCTATACTCGACTCACATAAAATAATCCCTGCTTTTGAAAAAAAAGAGAGGAAGCCTAAAAACGAAAAAGATAATTTCGAGTCAGTATATTCAGAAATTAAAAAGCGAGGTAGACCAAGCAAGGTTATGCTCGAAAAACAAAAAGTAATCCTTACATCTACAGTTAGAAAAAGAGGTAGGCCTAGAAAAGAAAATATAAAAAATTCTGAATGGAAGATTCAGATTCCAATCCCGAATATTTTGATTATTTGAAAGAAAGAGTAAAAAAATATAAAATAAACAAATCTAATGAAGAAGAAATACAAGAATCCAGTGAAGATGAAGATAAAAATTATTATTATTTAAACTATGATTTTGAGTATGACAATGAAAATTATTCTAATCATAAATTTAATGACGAAAATGTTAATAATGATAATCTAAATAACGATATCGATAATAAAATCAATGATACTGACAAAGAACACGATACTGATAATAAAAAAGAAAAGGAAAACCAAATACTTCAAGATGATTTTGAAAATCTAAAGGCGATAGAATCAGTAGATAATCGTCCACCCCCGGAACCACCCCCTATTGAAATCCCGTTATCCGGCCCGTTTAATCCAAACAAAAATATCGTCGAATGTCGTGACAAAATGTCCATGAGGAAAGATAATTATGTATATTTTACAACCACGGAAGGACAACCTCGTGATTTTGGCTCCAGCATTCTCGAAAAACGACAGCAATTGCCAAAATTTACTAAACTTCAAAAAGGACTCGCGAAAGAAATTAAAAAAGGTAAGCAATTTCACATTGCACTGCCTGTTGAAGGCGAAATAAAAGATAATCTTACAAAAACTTTAAAAAACATAAAACTATGCATATTTTCCTTGCGTAATTTAGCAGAAAAATTAAAGTCATTCAGTATAACAAAAACACCGTATGTTAATAACATACCATGAGAGGAAATGTTAAACACACTGCAAGTATCATTTTCTGAATCAAATATAAAAGTTATTATTTGCTTGGGAATAACACAATATCCCACTAAAGACACGAGATATCAATTAATTGAAGAAGCACACTCATCAGCAATAGGAGGTCATAAAGGAGTAACAAAAACTTACAACAGGATTATACAGAAACATTTTTGGGAAAACATGAAGTTAGATATCCAAAAATACATACAATTATGACATACCGAGGGTATGTTCGCCTCTAATCTCTAATCCGACGCCAGATATACTTGGCAAAAGCAAGTGAGGGGTAACTCGCATAGCGCAATGGTGGGGTATGCTTAGCAGGTAAACGAATGCGAGTCGGGCGAAGACCGTGAAATCAAACCCAAGATTCTTTTCAAAATTCTATTGTCAACGATCATTACCCTAAGTAACAACAGGGGACCTGAGCCTACCTGCTCCCTAATACACTCCTTTGACAAAATCCTCATTGTCAACCATCGGAACGGTGAACGGTGAACGACCAGAAGGACGAGCAATGTAGCCGTAGTAAACTAATAAACCTGAGGACCGATACCAGTAATTTCTTCCATTCAACGAGTAGAGAAATTCAACCAAACTTGGAAAAACCAGTTTTATAAAGGATCATCGGAAGTCCCAGTGTAAACCCCAAACAGTTACTTGACAAGTTTAAAGCAGAACAATTTGGAATATATATTAAGTAAGTTTTAATCATTGAGTTAATAACTCACAATACTTAAATTTCTTTTAAAAACTCGTCATTAAGATCTTCCTTTATTTTAAGGTGGAGATCTGGATGAGGAGTTTCGCTGCCCGAGAGTTTCCAGTGCAACAGCCATTTTTTTGAACAAAAGCAAATAGGACAAATAAAATTAAAGTCAATTCAGAAAACAAAATCCTTTCTCTTTTTTTTTTAAACATATTAAAATCAGCTATCTCTTTGACTGTGTAAACCTTTTAATTGATTATTTTTAACAGGTAAGTTTGTTACTTTCAGGACGTAACAATTTGATTAAATTAAGGTTAAAATTTATCACTTTTATTCTCTTTTTCTTTGAAATATAAAGTAGAATTTTTTTAAAAGATTTAAACATTTTTACGATAATCCATGTTCAAAGTTAACTGCCTAAAAATGAATGAATAATTTGGTTGAATTTAGTATAGAATTTTTTTTATTTTATTATTTGTTGTAAAATTAGGTACAATTTTTTACATTTTACTTATGAAAATATTATTCGTTCATTTTTATCATTTTAAAAGAGTATAAAGAATAAAACATTTCAACGATATTCATGTTTAAAATTATATTTTCAAAAATGAATTTATAATTTGATTAAATTAAGGTTAAAAATTTATTACTTTTATTCTCCTTTTCTTTGGAATATAAAGTAGAATTTTTCTACAATAGCTTCAACTAAATTATTCATTAAATTCTATTATTTTGAAACTGAATAAAGATTGAAACATTTCAAAGATATTCTTTCTTTTTAATTAACTATCTAAAAAAATCAAAATGAATGAATAATTTTATTTATTCAAGTGTAACAAAAAATTTGTCCTATTTTCTTGTTTGTAGAAAAAATAAAGTAGAATTTTTTACATGTCAATCGACAAAATGGTTTATTCGCTTCTATTTGGCTGATGTAGGCGCTACGCAGCGATTTCGTCACATTAACGCTGCTGGGGAATCCGACGATGGAGATTCTTCAGACGAGGAAGAAGAAGCACAGCCAGAAAATCGACCGGAACCTTGGCGGCCGTGTCAAGATCCAATCGCTCCACAGGTTGGTGCTGGGCAGTGGTGCTAACAAACCGCGACTTTTTCAACTGCGCAGGCGTTGCGTAGGGAAAGAGTGACGAAGAGATCATCTCTCTTCTCCCTTCCTCCAACATTGCGTCGAGCTTAAAGTTAAAATCAATGAACCGGAAAATAATCAGGCCGGTGAAGTCGTGGAATATTGCGAAAATGCGGTTAGGGCTTTGTACGAGTATTTAATGGGAAAAGTAAGCGATAGCGATAGAGTGGGTATAAAATTCAATTCAGACTATTTGAAAAAGGGTGGTGGGGGTATATCTTTTAGACCTGCTCATCAACATTCGTTCGCGGATTTTTGGAGGGTATTATTCAGTGTTATACAAAGTAACGAGGATTTTCTTATTGATCAGTCGTTTGTAATAAATTTTGATTGGGTAAAGGATGAGCACGGTGCGGGTTGGAGAAACGTCGTCTCACCCACGCGGATGTAAAGAAACGGTCACTTTTGACGATAGATAGTAAGGATAATTTGTGTCTACGGCGGTCCATAGTAGCTGCTCGCATTTACGCCGAGCGAGGTGCGATTCGTTCCGGTGCGCTACATCGTAAATGGGATTCGGTCCGTCGTAAGAATTGAACCGTTCAGACATTATTAGCCAGGCAAATTGTAAACGATGCCGGGGTAATAATTCCTGAAAATGGTTGCGGGGTCGAGGACATTCATAAATTTCAATTACATCTTATCCCCGATAGGATTGCAATTATATGAATTTTCGACCTTTGGAAAAGGTACTCAGTCCCCTCTGTACAACGGTTCAAATCTCATTACCGAAACGGGTCAAACTATTCTACATAATTTAAATATTATGTTAAACGATATTCATTTTTACCCCATTTTAAATTTAACTTCAGCAGCAAGCAGTGCGGGTTTCTGTATCCCCTGCAACAAGGGTTATGTTAATCGTGCGGGACACCGATGTTCAAATACCTGCGCTGCTGGCCACTCGACACCCCATGCCAAACAATTGTCGAAAACGTGAAAATACCAGAAATTAATTGCAACGCGTGCAATCGTTATTTTCATGGTCAGAGTTGTTTTGATCAACATCTCGCCCCGAAATCGTTTTCAGCCGAACCATCAATTTGCAATGCATTGCGAATTTGTACAGGTTGCACGCGTTTCGTTAATTTTTGGCATGAAAGGAACCACGAATGTGGAAAAAATCTTGTGATCGTTGCAAATGTCGGTGTAAGATTGATCTCCAGTGTTTTATTGCAGTGTGATGAATTACCTGGTGATCCTACTGTAAACGTACATAAGCCAAATCTCTGTGTTGCTCAGAGGGTTTGTACTGAATGTATTACCCAAGAAAATATGAAGGAGATTTGCCAAAATTGTGGCTTTCGTCAACATATTTTTGATGGTAAAACAGCAGTCGAGCAATTTGTAGAGCTGGTCACAAGACAGCAAAATAAATTCAATCAAATAATTTGCATTGCCCACAATGCAAAAGCTTTTGACTCACAATTTATTTTGAAGTACCTTGTGGAAATAAAAGGTACGAGAATTCGCCCCGACATTGTGACGAATGGCACCAACATAATCACGATGCAGGTGGGGCGTACTAAATTTATTGATAGCTTGAATTATTTGCACATGCCATTAAGCAAATTGCCAAAGACTTTCGGGTTAGATGATATTAAAAAAGGTACGTTTCCCCACCTTCTTAATACACCTGATCACATTGACTACAGGGGTCCTCACCTGCTTCCGAGTTTTACTCACCAGACACTATGTCTGCAGAAGCTAGGAAAGAGTTTCTCGAGTGGTATGAGACCCTCGCAAAAGATCCTAATTATATATTCGACTTTCGAAAAGAAATTGTCGAATATTGTATTGACGATGTGGCGATCCTGCGTCGGGTATGCATGGCGTTCAGAGACATTTTTCTGAACTGTGCTAATGTGTGCCCCTTTTCCGAGAGTGTTACGATAGCATCGGCTTGTTCACGAGTCTATCGTAAAAACTTTCTCGCAACAGACATTATTGGTATTATACCTCCTGGTGGCTATAGAAGGGCTAATAACCAATCGACAAAAGCCATTGAGTGGCTATTGTGGTGCGAGAGAGAGCTCGGGAAAGAGATACAGCATGCAAGTAGGTGTCGTGAGTATCGTACACCAGAGGGTATCCTGGTTGACGGATACTATGAAGACCAGGGTGACAGATATATCCTTCAATTTTACGGTTGTTTTTGGCATGGGTGTGTCGAGTGTAAAAACATAAATCGAGACGCTAAACTGAAAAGTGGTGAATCGCTAGACGAACGTTTTGAGCGTACCCGTGCTCAGTCCGAAAAACTTAGGCAGGCTGGCTACATTCTCACAGAAATGTGGGAGTGTAAATTTGACGAGTTGAAAAAAAATTCTCCTCAAATGAGGCATTATTGAAAAGACCACCCCGTCTTATTGAATGATGCTCTGAACCCTCTAGACGCATTTTATGGTGGTCGTACACGAAATACGACCTGTTTTTATGAGGTAAAGGACGGTGAAACAATACATTACATTGATATTTGTTCACTGTATCCATATATTATATATAGCTATAGCTGGTATGGATTTTAAAAATCTAAGCAATTTGGAGGGTCTTATGAAATGCCGAGTTTTACCACCTCAATCCCTCTATCACCTTGTACTTCCCCTTAAAGTGCATAAAAAACTCATGTTTCCACTCTGCAATGCTTGTTGTGAGAATCTCCAGCAGGAAGAGTGTAGACATGAGTCTGCTTTGCGCGAAATTGAGGGGGTATGGGTGTCTGATGAGTTGAAAAAGGCTGTAGAAATGGGTTATGAAATTAAATATATTTATGAAATCTGGCAATACAATGTCGTGCAATATAATTCTGAAACAAGAAAGGGTGGATTGTTTGCAGATTACGTTAGTAGATTTTTTTAAATCAAGCAAGAATCTTCAGGCTGGCCAACCGAGTGTATTGACGAGGCTAGTAAACTTGCGTATTTAAACGAGCACTTGACCATCGAGGGTGTTGATTTAGATCGCACTAAGATCACTAAAAATCCTGGACTTCGCTCGGTTGCTAAACTATGCTTAAACTCATTTTGAGGGAAGTTTGTTCAACGTGAAAATATAATGCAGACAGTTTATATTGAAAGTGTAGAGACACTTAATAGACTTTTCTTGAGCCCTGAAACAGAGGTGTTCGACATAACACCGATCAACGATGACCTCCTTTGTGTTTCACACAAATACTTGGCAGAGGCTTGTAAAACCTCGTCAAACACAAATGTCGTCATCGCAGCCTATACAACAGCCCAGGCTCGTTTAGTCTTGTACGACTACCTGTCTCAGTTGGGTCGTAGGGTATTGTACTACGACACTGACTCCTGCATTTATGTACGACGAAACGAGCCTGGTGAGTATAATCCTCCTCTTGGTCGTCTCTTGGGTCAGATGACTGGCGAGCTAGAAGGAGAGTACGGCGAGGGGAGTTTCATAAAGACCTTTGTTTCTAGAGGTCCCAAATTTTACGCCTACCACGTTGTTGATGCAAACGGCCAAATCCAAAAAAATGCAAAGTGAAGGGGATCACACTCAATTATAAAAATTCTCAATATGTTAATTTTAACACTATCCGCGACATGATTGTTGATAGAGCAGTAGATTCAATCAAATTAAATTTTAGAGCCATTAGACGCACAGCATTTCACGATGTCATCACATTAACTGAAAGTAAAACCGTTAAACCGGTATGCATTAAAAGACGATTCATTGGAAACTTAGACTCACTCCCCTACGGTTACAGGGAATCGCTCTAATTCGTGTCATACTATAGCTCTCTCTCTCACACACACACACACACACACACAGAGCTGTACGAAGCATTTTTTAAACATTAAAAAAAGGTTAGTATAGTTTTTCAGTGTTTACAATTGTGTATCAATTAGCATTAATCTCCGTTCATTTTTCAATTGCAGATGCAGCAAACTTCTTGTGGCAGTGGTGTGATATGGAGCAGAGGTTCCAACCACTACAAGTACAACAACAACAGCAACTTTACCCTCCAGTAGATGTTTCATTGGTTACGCTGAACATCACTGTTCCAAAAAATCTTCAAATCCTGATAAGTGAGTATACAAATTACCGGTGTGTAGAAAATGTAATAATCAAAATAAAATAAAAAATGGGTATCTAAATATTTAATATTTTCATTTTCCAGATTACTCCGAGCACGAGGGAGAGGAGCTGATTGTGGCAGTGGATAAGCCTGAGAGTGATAATCCCGATGATGATGCTGGAACTGATGATGATGATGATGATGATGACGCTTTGGAACCAGGTGAAATTCCACAATGCCCGGGATTTATACCGATTCCCCAGGTGGCCCTCGAACGCCTTCGTGCAGCACGCAGGGTGCAAGAAGAAGAGGCCGAACAGTCGACCGAACCAACTTTCAAAAGACCTCGACTCTTGTAACAATAATGATAATAATAAAAAGTAGTTACTAAAACATGTAGGCCTAGGGTTGTAAAATAAATAAATAATAATTAGAGATTTATTGTATTTTGTAAATAGATTTAAGTACACATTTCTTTCTTTTTTCGTTTATATATATCAAATTCTACATTTAAATTATTATACACCCTTTGTATGAAAAAAGCTGAATTTATTTAAAAATTAATAATTTCAATAAAAATATTTTTAGATAAACCCTCATTTACTTTAATATCCCTTACTTTGAAGAAAAAAAGTTGTAGGCTTGATTTTCCAACTTTTTAGGAAACCTGTAGGAATTTCAGGTACCCGCAAAAGATCCACAAGAGAGAAAGAGAGAGCTGGTCGAGTGTTGGCGGCGGCGGCCATGTCTCTTAATGAGCTCATTTGAGACATAGGCGGGTGTAGCGTCCAGCATGTTAGCTCATTTCCTGGACGCTAGAGACGCGCGGCGGAGCAAGCTGTTACTACGAGAGTTGAGCTAATACTATCAAGGTACCAGCTGCTTAACTCGGCCGCGGCAAATAGGCTTATAAGCTTATTTGCCTGGTTACGTTGTGCAATGTGATTTTTGAGCTAACTTTGTTTCCAAGTATTTTTACAATATTAGTTATACTGTCTGTGTGTGTGTGTGTGTGCGCGTGGGAGGTTGGGGAAATGTATAAAAGAAGGCGATCCTTAGATTTATGATTTTATTTGTGAAATGGATCCAAGATGGAAGCATCCTTTCACATCAATGATTTGCGGTTCTACAGGATGTGGTAAGACATTCTTTGTGAAAAAATTTATTCGTCACATTGGCGAAATGTGTGATGCAGTTTTCGAACGAATAATTTTCTATTATTCCGAATGGCAGCCATATTATGTTGAATATGGAAAAAATATTGAATTTCGTGAAGGCTTGCCTCGATCATCGGATTATTCCAATGATAATCGGGTAAAATTAATAATTATTGACGATTTGATGCGCGAATCGTCAAATGATACAATAGTCAATCTTTTTGCCAAAGGTAGCATTCATAAAACCTTTAGTGTAATTTTCATGTCGCAGAATCTGTTTCATCAGAGTCATGGTCAACGCGATATATCGCTAAACGCAAATCATATTGTTGTTTTCAAGAGTCCCCGTGATCGTGCACAAATTACACTACGAAGAGGACGATTACGACTACGATGAGGAGGACGATTACGACTGCGATGAGGAGGATGAGAATGAGGACAAAAATGATGAAGGAAGTGGAACGGTCTCCGAACGTGAAATTTGCGGAAGCGTCTGGGATGACGTTCCATCCATTCGTGGCGGTGGAGTAAAATCCATAAATGTGGAGTAAAGTCTCGAATCGTGACAATTGTCATTGACCAATCATTTATAATTAACCTCGATTGGGTTAAGGGTGCGAGGGGCGCTGGTTGGAAAAGCGTTCCTCTAACACATAGCGATGTTAGCAAGCGTTCGATCCTAACAAGTGTTAAGAGGGATAATCTATGTCTATCTCGCTCAATTATTGTAGTGGCGCGTATTCACGCCGAACGAGGTACAATTCGCTCTGGTGCGCTAGCCCGTCGCTATGAGCAGGTTAGAAAGGGTAATAGTACCCTACAGACTACGCTAGCCAATTAACTCGTGCGCGATGTAGGTATAGTTGTTTCTGGCATGGGGATTCGTTAGATGAACGGTTTGAACGAACCCGTGCTTAAAGGGAAAAGCTGCGAGAAGCCTGTTACATTTTTACAGAAATGTGGGAATGAAAATTCAAAACAACAAAACAAAATTCCCCTGATATGAAATATTTTCTGAAAAATCATCTGTTACTTTTAAATGACGCTTTAAATCCTAGAGATGCGTTTTATGGTGATCGTACGGGAAATACGACGTGTTTTTACGAGATTAAGGATGGAGAGACAATACACTATATAGATATGTGTTCCCTCTATCCTTTCATCTCGAAATATGGAAAATTTTCCGTGGGACAACCTAACGTACTCGAGTGTGATGCGTGTAAATCCCTAACTGGTGATGGTTTTGAAAATTTAAAGAATTTGGAAGGACTCATAAAATGTCGTGTTTTACCACCTCAAAATCTGTGTAGCACAGTACTCCCTCTTAAATTACATAATAAACTCATGTTCCACTCTGCAATGCCTATTAACCGGCAGGAGATTCACACAACAGCTGTTGTGTGAATCTCCAACAGGAAGACTGTCAGCATGAGCCTGCTATGCGAGAAATTGAGAGAGTGTGGGTGTCAGATAAGTTGAAAGAAGCGGTGGAAATGGGGTATAATATAAAATCTATATATGAAATATAGCAACACCAAGTCGTTCAGTATGATCCCCAAACACGGGAAGGTGATTTATTTGCCGATTATATAAACAGATTTTTAAAGATAAAACAAGGGTCTTGAGGCTGGCCAATCGTGTGTCATGGCGAGGCTAGTAAACTAGTGTATCTAAATGAACACTCTTTAATCGAAAGTGTCGATTCAGATCGCGACAAAATTACTAAAAAATCTTGGTCTCTGCTTAGTTACTAAACTGTGTTTAAATTCACCTTGGGGAAAATTTGGACAACGGGAAAATTTAACGAAATCCTGTTAATTAGAGTCGTCAAAAGACCTTTCGCTGATTTTCATTAATCCCAAAATAGAGGTCTTTGACATAACTCCTGTCAATGACGACATGCTTTGTGTCTCGTTTAAATACCTGGCCGAAGCTTGTGAACCCTCATCAAATACAAATGTAGTGATTGCCGCCTCACTACAGCCCAAGCTCGTCTAGTCTTGTACGACTACCTGTCTCGACTGGGACGCAGGGTATTATATTATGATACTGACTCGTGTATTTATGTACGACAAAACGAACCTGGTGAGTATAATTCTCCTATTGGTCGCCTTTTGGGTCAAATGATTGACGAGCTCGAGGGTGAATTTGGTGAGGGGAGTTATATAAAGACTTTTGTTTCTGGAGGTCCCAAGTTTTACGCGTATCAAGTAGTTTCAGGAAATGGAACAATTCACACTAAATGCAAGGTAAAGGAGATTACATTAAATTGTAAAAACTCACAAATGATTAACTTTAATACAATCCGCGAAGTGATTGTAGATAGGGCAGTTCAGTTTTTTTTTATTTCTCTCACGAGAACATGTATGCATGTTTTGAATAATTGAAAATAGGTTGGTATAGTTTTTATTAGCTCATTTCCTGGACGCCAGAGACGCGCGGCGGTGCAAGCTAGTACTACGAGAGCTGAGCTAATATTATCATGATAACAGCTGCTTAACCCGGCCGCGGCATCCAGGCTTATAAGCTTATTGGCCTGGTTGCGTTGCGCGCTGTGATTTTTAAGCTAACTTTGTTTTCCAGTTTTTTGCCATATTAGTTAGACTGCCTGTGTGCGTGTGTGGGAGGTAGAAAATGTATAAAAGAAGGCGATCCTTAGATGCATAATTTTATTTGTAAAACCGATCAAAGATGGGAGCATGCGATCACATCAATGATTTGCGGTCCTACATGATGTGGCAAGACATTCTTTGTGAAAAAATTTATTCGTCACATTGGCGAAATGTGTGATGCAGTTTTCGAATGAATAATTTTCTATTATACCGAATGGCAGCCATATTATGTTGAATATGGAAAAAATATTGAATTTCGTGAAGGCTTGCCTCGATCATCGGATTATTCCAATGATAATCGGGTAAAATTAATAATTATTGACGATTTGATGCGCGAATCGTCAAATGATACAATAGTCAATCTTTTTACCAAAGGTAGCATTCATAAAAACTTTAGTGTAATTTTTATGTCGCAGAATCTGTTTCATCAGAGTCATGGTCAACGCGATATATCGCTAAACGCAAATCATATTGTTGTTTTCAAGAGTCCCCGTGATCGCGCACAAATTCAACATATGGCACGGCAAGTATTCCCTGAAAATCCACGATCTGTCCAAGAAGCCTACCACGATGCCACTTCTCAGCCACATGGCCACATGTCTACGTTCCTGCAAAGGATATAAAACCCCGAAACCCCGAAGTCTAAAACACGAAAACGTCCAATTGGTGTGAGAAACGCCGCAGCGTTGCGCGCTCTATTCCATCTAAACACCAGTCAATGTCGTGTACTACTTAAGACTGCTGATCCACAACTTGATGAATGTATTTTTGAGTGCGCGTTAAACATTTTACACGCAAATGTTCCTTTGAAAAAAAGTGAAAACTAAAGTTGAAAAAACATCGACACGCGTTACGGAAATAAGTCACACCGCGAAAGGTAAAAAAAAATTTTATCGTACAAAAAGGTGGATTTTTACCACTTTTGATAGCACCCATTATCGGTTCACTTCTTTCAAACCTTTTAATTAAGATAATAATAACAAGATCCTCTTAAACAACTACATTAAGCACGCCCGAAAAATGGTACTCGTGCTTAATGATCGCCTGTCACAACCCAAACAACATAACTCAATTGTTCAATATTTTCCACAACAACAACAGCAAAATTTTGTTTCCGGGGATCCCAAGTTTTAAGCGTATCAGGTAGTTTCAAGAAATAGGAAAATTCACACTAAATGCAAGGTAAAGGGGATTACTTTAAACCATAAAAACTCACAACTGTTGTGAAATTTTTAAAAATGTTATAGTTCATGCATCGGATTCTACGCCTCCCTAAGTACCACCAAATCCTGCAGGCTACTCGCCTGCATATGAGGATGGGGTGGGAATACCCACTTGTGAGCCTTGGCCCGAACATGAGGAGATTCATCCCCACGAGCATGTGGATGAAGATGAACCAACCCATGCGTTGGAGAGGATATGAGGAGGAAGGCCTTATGAACGAGTATCATGACGCATGAACGAGTAGTGGGATATTCTCCGCATCTACCGTCTATTTTTTTTAAATGCGTTAATGTTTTTCCTTTCGCTAAATGCACCACTATAGCTTCTGCGTGCTCAAGAATATACCGAAAAAGTTTACTCGGTCCTGAAGCCATAGCTATTATACCTAATGGCGGTTACAGACGAGCAAATAATCAGACTGTGAAAGCCATTGAATGGTTATTATGAGTAGAAAGACAAATTGGGTTAGAAATTAAGCGCGCCGCAAGGTGTCGTGAATTCCGTCTACCAGAGGGAGCTCTTGTTGACGGGTATAACATAGATCGTAATGAAAAGCGTCATGTTTTACAGTTTCATGGCTGCTTTTGGAATAGGTGTGTGCATTGTCAAAAGATAAATCGCGATGAAAAGCTAAAGTCTAGAGGTATCCTTCACGCAAGATATGAAGGTGATTGCACCACAAGTGCAAAAATGCATAAGTACGGTTACGTATTGACCGAAATTTGGGAGTGTCAGTACGACAAATTAAAGAAACATTCACCCCACAGGGAATACCGTGTGTTATTATAAAGTAAAACATGAACAAATTCGATATATTGATGTCTGCTCTTTATATCCATTTATTACAAAAATGGGGAAACTTTATGTGGGCTATCCGAAAATGTATGTGGGTGATAAGGAGTGCAAGAGTCTAGCTGGTCCAAATTATGCTTTGCCACGCGTGTTGCGACTCTAGGAGTCAAACCGATTGTACTCATGATGATGCGAAGCGTGAGTTGGAAGGAACATGGGTTGCGAATGAGATTATTCGCGGATTATATAAACACCTTTTTAAAAACTGAATAGGAGGTAGCGGGTGGCCGAGCAAGTGCGTTGACGAGGAGTCAAATGAAGCTCATCTTCGCGAGCATGATGAGATTGAGGGTATAGACCTAGACCGCAAAATGATTTTAAAAAACCCAGGTTTACGCTCATTTGCTAAATTCTGCCTTAACTCTTTTTGGGGTGAATTTGATCAAAGAGAGAATTTACCAGAAACAGAAGTTGTTGAGGAGCGTAAAAGACTGATGGAGTTGTTGACTAACCCAGCGTTGGAACTCCATGACATTACTCCGGTCAATGACAATGGTCTTACGCCACTTGGGCGTATAAAGACGAGGCAAGTTTAGCATCACCCTACACAAATGTAGTTATAGTCATGAAGATGTACAAGAGTACATTTGGGCAATGGGCCACTTATTGGGGGAGATGAACGATAAACTGGAAGTTTACGGTGAGCGAAGTTACGTTGATACTTTTGTATTTGGTGGCCCTAAATTTTATGTCTACAACGTACTCTCTCCAGACGGGAAAACTCTCTAGGTTCGTAAAATTAAGGGGATAACTTTGAATTATAAAAATTCGCAAGTTTTGAATTTTGAAACCATTCGTGAAATGGTGATTAATAGGACGGAGAAAAAAACCTGTGAACCAGTAAATGGAAAAAGAAAGTTTCTTGGAGAATTATGAATCTTCGCCTTACGGTTATGTCTAAGACAGTAAAAATGGAGAGTCAGAAAAGTTTTGTTCTTGTAGTTTGTTTATTTTTATGTAGATAATTACTTGTATAATTATATATGAAATCTCTCTCTCCACCTGCATGCATCTTGTGGAGATGGGTGGCACGAGTTCAACTGGAAGAACATGTACGTATATTTAAATGATCCGCTCTTAGACCATAAAATTGTATAATTAATAGCTTTTTCATATTTCAGCAAATTGAGATTTGTATGGCCAAACTGTTTTCCAGGTGGCTAATCGTCCTGTAGCCCCTGTATGTCTTTCCGTACGGGCAAGACAGATCCCATCATGCTCTGCTGCAACAACCGATTGCACAGGCTGTGATGGCAAGACCACCTTTCAAGATTAAATTTAAGACAAGAAAAAATCAGATAAAAGGAGATTACATTGCAAGATTTCTTCAGTCTTTAACATGGATCCAAGGTGGAAACATCCATTTACGTCTATAATTGCTGGTCCAACTGGTTGCGTTAAAACGGTTTTTGTAAAAAAAAATTCTTAAAAATATTAATTTAATGTGTGATGTTGCATTTTCTCGCATTATGCAGAATGGTAGCCATCCTATAAAGAGTACGGGGAGGTAGTTGAATATCGCGAAGGTTTACGCAAGTATCAGACTATGGCAATGATCCTCGAGCCAAACTTGTAATTCTAGGCTACGTTATGCGTGAATCGTCAAATAATATAGTCGGTGATCTTTTCCTCAAGGGAACTCATCACAAAAATTTCAGTGTGATCTTCATATCGCAAAATATTTATTATCAGGGGCACGGTCAACGAGACATTTCTTTAAACGCTAATTATATTGTAGTATTTGAAAAATCTCCCTCGCTAGACAGGTATACCCTGAAAAAACTCATTATTAGCGCAATATTGGACTCAGCTTCGGGTGTCTGCGCCTTACGCGCGGCCAATGTTGCTCAATCCTTGGGTCAATTATACATTTCATAATGGTTTTCTATTTAGTACTACATGTTTCAAATTAATTACTACATAATACCTAACAATACCTAACCTTCCTCACAGATGCCCTTCCAGAACATTATTTTTCAACATGATGGATGCCCAGCTCATCGATTTGTAGCAGTTGTACAATTTCTGAACGAGCAGTATGGTGAACAGTGGATTGGATACAAAACGATAAATCATAGGCATATTCGATGGCCAGGAAGGTAAAATTTGCATTTTATTCTGCTCAAAAATGAAAAAGGAAATTTGCATAACTGTGACAGTTGAGAAAATTATATAGATCGTGTGACGTTTTTTCGTTCTTTGATTAATAACGAAACTAATTCATTGTCATATACTTACATTGCTTTAGAGAATTATAATCTAATTTCCAGACCCTCTGCTCTCAATCTACTGGACTTCTTTTTCTGAGGACACATGAATGATGACGTGTACAAAGATCCACTCTACGCCCTGGCGAATAAGAAGATTATTCCTGTGATCTACGATTTTCTCATGATTTGAATTTCCACTTATGTTAAGACATATTTACGAGCGTAGGGGGTCGAAACTTCAAATATAACGGGCGCGAGAAACTGAATTTAGTTGAATTTGAACTTTTAATTCTAATTTTTCTTATTAGGTTTCTTTCCACTAAGAGAAAAATATCTTCTCGTCCTGGGCTCTCACTTGGAAAACCCAACGACGATCGATGATAGTTGAATCCAACGATGAAATTTATTTCTTGGTAAATAATAATTTTAAAGCAAAATGATTAAAAATCTGATGATAATAAAATAGATGAATTTAAATATTTCTATTGTTCTGTTAATTTTTCTAAGTTCAATTTTACATACATTTTCAGAGAGAATGGAGACAAAGAATTCGCGTCGCG
This sequence comes from Andricus curvator, assembly GCA_932195095.1. Classification (NCBI taxonomy): domain Eukaryota; kingdom Metazoa; phylum Arthropoda; class Insecta; order Hymenoptera; family Cynipidae; genus Andricus; species Andricus curvator. Next base: position 193,449 of record CAKNYM010052030.1, read on the forward strand.
AGTCGGTCAAAATCTGATCTCAAAAATCGTTGCTTCTCGCGGGCTCCCGGATCGCGCAGCGATCCACAGATCCACCCTCAGACACACTTATTGATTCAACGAATCGAAACTAAAAATTTTATCCCCAATCTAGCTAAATTATGACATAAACCTTACGTCAACCTGTGACTATAACCCGGCCTAGATTGCTTCTTTAAAAACTCCTATGAAGCACGTTTCCTCAATTCGAGGCCTCCATTGCATACCGATCCAGGTCGCGTTTGGTCGCTATATCACTTCAGGTTCTATGCTTATACACATGACCTGAAGTGTTACACGGAACAAACGCAACGTGGAGTGGTATGGAATGGAGGCGTTGAATTTAGGCTCGAATCTTATTTCACGCTTCACTAGGGAAAACGTAAAATAACTAATGGTAATAAAAAGTACGTTAGTCTTTACACTATCCGGGCTATTAAAAATATACTTAAATTCCAATCCAAACGAGTTATTAAAGAATGCCTTCTTTTTTTTATTTAACTGTGTGACATAAGATCTTCAAGTTGCTTTTCATAAATCTAATTAAAACTCTTTACTAAACCCTCTTGAGACACATTCAAAAAAAAGGAATGCAAAAAAGTACTAGATATCTAGCTTCATCTTGATTTCGATTTCTTTATTCCTTTTGTATTAAAATGAACCACATGAAAGAAGAAATAAATCGGATAATATTTAGAGGTCGTTATCGCGAACTTGTCTGTTTTCACAGAAAAATCAATTTTTCTTGAAAATAACAGATAATAACGGAAATTTATACAAATTATACAGAAAATAAAAGATGCGACTTATTAAAAAGAATATATTTTTTTCATAATTTTACTGAAATACTCATCACTTTTACGTAAGTCATTTGTCATTTTTACACATGAAGAATATAATTAATACTTTTTAGCGTGAGATAAAAATAAAGAATAAACATTTTTTGGTCCACCCTAATTCATATCTATCACAATCATATTTCCTGATCTCCTAGTCTTAAGTTTTCAAAATTGTTGGTTTTTGAATATCTCATTGTCTCAATTGGTCAACTTTTTGGCAATCGCCCTTATATTATTAGGCAGTAAACTAAAGTTCAAGGATTACAGTGAAACAAATTTTCTTTTAAAATTTTTTTTAACGATTATATTCTTTATAATCATTTACTTTCAGTCGATGACAAACGAAAAACAGTTTGATGATTCCATTCATTCTGATGACGTCATAAATTATTTAAATTGTGATTTTTAAAGATTAAAAAATAATAAAAACGTGCTATTCTTAGTAACAAATATTATAAATAAATTCAAAAATTAGGTAATGTTCCTCTAAAAACATTATATTTTCTACTGATTTATGTGGCAAACAGTAATGGTATTCCATGAGTAAAATGTTTCAATCACTTTTATTTATTACTGTTATTAACAAATATTTAAATAATAAGATTTCACTAACAAGGGTGACCCAAAAACGTTTAATTTATAATTATGTTGACGCACTTCGATAATTATTTCCGAAATCATGAAAAATGATTACCTTCTGCATAAATTTCAACAAAATCGGACTATGTGTTCCGGAAATTCGACTAAAGTTTTAATAGTAATTAACTTATGCCTGGAATAAATAGAGAATAATTCTTCTAAATGTCGTTCTGTGAATTCGTCGTGATTTGCTCTATAATTTTTCTATGATTTATAAACCACAATAATGTTAGACATACCCAGCCATATTTGAAAATTGCAAAATGGTATTGATTTTGCCAATTTCACTATTATATTCATATATTTGAAAGTTATTAATTGTTGTAAGATTAATAATGAAAAGTCATGGAATGTATTATTATTATAACTAAAACTTTTTAGTTGGCTATATAATAAATAGTCAATTAGGAACAATAATGTTAAGGTAACCAAGTCATATTAAAAATTCGCAATTGTTTTTAAGTATTTTAATATTATATTCATATTTCTCTTTTAAATCCACACCATTTTTATCTTTTGTCATTCTCTAAAAACGTATATTTTAAAAGTGATTTATTTTTAATAATGTTGGCCTAAATACTCTCACAGATGCTAATGACGCGATACATCGTTACTAAACACGATCGCGAACGCGGCAAGTGCTTACAATTCAGTGGTTGGGTGCAATAACGCTGTATTTGCGTTTTTAGAAGACACTTATTTTCCATTTATTTTGTACATAACTTCATGAAAAACAAATGAAGAACATGTGACTTCTGAAAGTACAAGAATAGCGTTATTGCATCCAACTGTTCAATTAGTAGATTCCACAAAGGAATAGTAAGGAGTAGTATCCCTGTAAGTGGGGAGTGGGACGAGCGACGTCCAAGAATTCGTTAATGCTAGCCACGAATGACAACTTAAAAGCCAAATCGTGCACATGCGCACTGGCGGTTGCCATGTCAATGATGTCAACACATGTTGGAAGTTTTGAACTTGCGTATTGAACGAACATAAACAAACGAACATAACCTACATATGCATCGAGATGTGAAAATATAACGTAGGGGAGTGGGTATAACACGTGACTGCGAAAACAGCTCTGCGCATGTGCGCGATTTGGCTTCTAAGTTGTCATTTGTGGCAAGCATTAACGAATTCTTGGACGTCGCTCGTCCCACCTCTGCTCACCAAACACATGGGGTGATACCACTCCTTACTATTCCTTCGTGGTAGATTCGCTGGTTTCAGTCGCTGTTTGCAAGCTTATGCTGCTTGCGCGTTTGTCTAATTTTGACTCATCTTGCTACAAGAAGGTGTACTTGGTGATGGGGCCTGGCTTTTGGATGCATCGCGAAATTTGGAGCACTCCCGTTACGAACTTGAGGAAGTCCGCCCCGGGATGACCCTCGACCCAGGTATCCGGCAATACCCGTTTTCGCTAGGCTCCTTCACCCTTCTTTTACTCAGCACATTCATCGGAGAGCCCGTTTATAGGGATCCGGTATCCACACTGGAGAGCCCATTTATAAGGATCCAATCATTCATATCCATGCTCAAGCAGGTCGAGGGAAGTTTAGCTCCGGAGTTCAGATCTGCCAGGCCGCGGTCTTGTGGAGCTTGCGGAACAGTTATTACTGTGTATTTTTAGGTTATGTTAACCAATTTCTGTCTCCTGTGAAGTGAAGAGACGCACCACTGGTCCGCGGTCTGGCATATCGTCCCAAGTTCACGTGCCCCGCCACCCTTTACCTAATACACCTTTATCTGTGCATTCGTCATCACTCCATTATGCTACTAACAACGCCTAAAACCAACGATTCTGTATAAAAACAATACTAAAGTCGGATGACATACAAATGGATTTCACATGTACAAAAAATAAAGAAAGGTCAAAAATTAAAAAATAATGTAGGCGTAACAATCATTTTACATGCATTTATTATTATTATAATTAAAGGTTTTATAATTGATTGATTACTACATTAGAAAAGTTTTATTCCTAATAACAATATATTCCATGCTTTTTCATTATTATTCTCACAACAATTAATAACTTTAAATTATTGAGCCTAAAGCAAATTGCAAAAGACGAAAACTGTGTCGATTTAAAAGAGGAAAATTAATATAATAGCAAAATTGTTAAAAACAATGCTATTTTGCGGAATTTAAATACGGCTCGGGGTATATTTCAATATATCTCTAATTATCTCTATTCATATCTATTAATTTAATAGATATTCACTATTAAAGTTTTAGCCGTTGTTCGGGAGCACCTAATAAAGGCTACAGGGATCATTTTTCATGATTCCAAAAAGAAATACCGAGATGCATCATCTTTATTTAACGGTTGCTGCTCTTTGAGCCACCCTAATAATTATATATCTCAGTGATATTGAGATTATTGGCAAATTTTTAGTAGGTCTCTTTGCTTTTGAAGTATTCGGGGACTCTGGAATTGAGGAATACAATAAAGATAAAAGTCTGCAATATTTTTGCAAACGTGGATGCAGATAATTTTCTGTTTTTTTGTCGACTCAGTGAATATAGGAATTATCACTATTTATGAAATATTTCGACAACTTTCTTTTTATTATCTTTCGAACTTTAGAGAACTAAGAACTTTCATAGTTAAGTCACATTTTAATTAAAGATGATTTCATCGATATGAATAAAATATCAAATAATTTTTTTTTATATCCTTCTAATTTTTATTAATTTAGCAGTAATAGTTACATTTTTATGAAGATATATGAATATACACATATATTCATTAATACATAATTTAAGGTTATTAAACTCGAGAGGTTGAGCTCTCGACTCACATCAGATTTCAAATATTTCAAAATTTCTCTTATTATTAAAGGAAAAAAAATTCGTTTCGACTTCGTCCAGACGATCCAGCATCCAGCTTTAAGGTGCTTCAAACGAGTCGGGTTTTAATAATGATACAAAGTACGGTTACAAGAATGAATTGTTTGATGTAATATTTTTGCCACATAATCTGAAGACTTATACATGTGCATTATTGAGCGCTTTTTTCGAAAACTGGTCTTGTTTTTTTTTTTTTTTGTTAATTAAAAATAAGTGGTGTTTTCTGCGCCTGTAAACGGGCAACATACATTCGGGAGTGTATCCATGGTAAACCGAAAACAGGCGCTCTCCCTTTCACCCTGCTGGGCTATTTTCTGCGGAACGGCGCGGCGGGAAAACCACCATATAATTTGTTTACAATACTGGAACCCAGCAGACAGACTTGCCTGCCTGCCGTTCATTAGCTTCATTAGATAATGACGTGAAGATTAAAAAAAAGATAGTAAAAAATCCCATTCGAGAGTTTTGGTAATTTTGCATTCACTTAAAGATTACACCAGAGACTCGAAAGATGAACAATCTCGGGGGTTGCCTGAAAATGGCCTTGTTCATATAACGCGTACAGAGAAACGTAAACAGTCAGGGCCGCCTGAACCGTTTCCATAATATTGCGCAATCTACTTGACTGAGTAGTATAGTGCATGCGTCCCTTCAGATGCGGAGTCGCAACCGTCTCTCGCCCTGCCCCCTGAGAAACTGTAGGGACCAGCAATTCTAGGAATTCATATAGCGCGTTCGATCGCGCGTTCAAATAGCGAGTCTCTGGTGTACCTTTATTATTAGCAATATTGAAAGATTTTCCTAATCTTTTTTTTTTAATTATATCAACGGGTGATTTAGTTTGGTCTTCTTCGAAAGATCAAACAAATGCAAGGAAATAAGAAATATTCCCCTTCAAATCAAAGTTGTGATCAAAATGTTTGCGCAACAAAACATGCCTTTCTCTTTTCAAGTTCTGCTACAAAAAATACTAAAGAAAGATGCTGCTTCAAAAATTGGAAATCGTTGAATTTTCAAATGTACGAAATTGCAAATTATTTAAGTTTCAAGATTTACACTTGAAAGGTATGCAATTCCGAGTCTTTTTTTATCAATTCCATTTTGAGGATTTACAATTGAAAATTCTGGAATGTTAAACATTCTTAATTTTCATATCTTTTTTCTTGAATCTTTATTGGTTTAAAATGAAATTGCTTGGTTGAAAATGAATCTTCTGGTGCTGAGGATTGAACTATTTTGCTTGAAATTTTTTTGTTTAAATTCGTTTCTTTTTGATGTTGAAAATTAATTTGATTGACCGAAAACGTACGTATGCCAGTTGGCGATTCACCATTTTAGTAAAAAATTCATCTCGTTAGCTGAAACTTGAACTATTTCCTTAAAGAACTTACTTTTTAAATGAAAAACCCCACTAATTGGGTAAAAGTGGAACCACTTTGTTAGAAACTTCTTTTTTTCGTTCGAGATTCATCTCTTTGGTTGCAACTGTAACTATTTTCTTGAAAATTAGTGTTTTTGATGTTAAAAAGTTACTACTTCCCGTGTGGAAAAATTTCGTGGCGCTGGCCGGGCGCTGGACAGACCATCTTGTGTCTGTTCAGACGCTGGACAGACGGTCTAATAGCGCCGCTGGCCAGAAGTGTAACGCCCTAACCATGAGATGGTCTAGATTAGACGGCGCTACCAGCCGCTGATCAGCTCGTCCAGACTAGACCAGCTAATCAGACGCTGGACAGACGTGTAACGCTTTTACCATGCGATGGTCTAGATTAGACCATAGAAAAAGTGAAGGTAAAAAAGTATAAGAATTACAGAAATAGTCTATAATTATACTATATCGACGAAACATAATCCTCTTCTTTGATCGCAGCAGCCGGTACCCTTCCCAATCCATCCTTCCTCTGCGCTAGGTAAGTATGCTTTGCTTTGCGTCGACTGCTGTCTTAAACACTCGACGCGTTATTTCTATTGCGAGAGAGGCGGCGCGTCGCGCCCTGGCGGTTTTCTCCCGAACTACCAGCTCAGAGCGGCAAGATTCAAATGAAGCCGGTATCAGTTTATTTTTAAAGTTATATGAACGTAATTCTTCTAAGACTCATAACAAGAATTCAAAAACATTTTTGAATATATCAGATGTGTCGAAAAAGAATCTAGAAAATTTTAAAGACAATTTTGTTATTTTACAGAATTTTATAAAATATTCGGAAAAGTTAGAGTCAGTGTGAAATATATTTAAGAGTTTTAGAAGTTAAGAAGAGACCCAAAAGCCCGTCGTTTTCGGAACTCATCATTGTCCATCTCAAAACTTGCTGAAAATCTTGCTGGAAATAAATTCAGTACGATGTAAAGACATAGATATATATCTGCCTCTCTGGTATTTTGTAGGTTAGGTTGCAATTTGACAAAAAATCAATTTACCTTATCTGATAACTGTATATTATATTTATCGACAATTACCGAAAAACAATGTGTATACAAACCTAGATACGTTGTCAATGACGTCAACAGAAAACGATCCTGCACACTTTACTTCGAAGTTTTCCCAATCACGTCTGTCTGCTGAGGATCACACCAGACCGTCACGATAGCACTTAGATATTTCCAATCCAGATCGTCTGAGTGGGGCCAAGCCAGACCGTTTCGACGACACTTTGAAAATTTTTCAATTG